>JAMZAV010000291.1:600000-785604 GCA_024449915.1 Sweltsa coloradensis | reverse complement strand
CATATTGGTTTTCCCGCCTGTGAATGAAAGGAAAGAGAAGAGTGAATGCAGGTTTGTTTGATGATTAGATTGTTTCTAAGTGTATAAATAACAAAATAAATTGATGATGAAGAAAGTAATAGCAAAATAAAAGTTATGTATGTAAATGAAAATAAAGAAAAGAAACAAATGTGTAAGATGTGAATTAAATTTTGTTAAATAGATTACAATGGATGAGAAATTTAGAAGTTTGTCGCCGTTATCATATGATAGAAGTTCTTCATATGATTGGGAGAGATCAAATTGCGTGCGCAATGCATCATATTTGGCACATTCTGCTAGCATATGATGCACGGTTAAAGGTACATCACATGTGTCACATATGGGAATAACCTTTTCTCTGGTTAAGAGATATCCGTGTGTAAGGCGTGTATGGCCTATACGAATTCTAGACAATACCACCTCTTCTCTACGTGAGAGTCGAGGGTCGACATCGTGTTTGTCATCGTTCGTTGTGTCATTGTCATCGTCGCCGGGGGGTCGTCAAGGGAAGGAGGCAAGGTCCCCGACGACGATTGCCAGAGCTCGCCTCTAGTTTCGGGGAGTAATATACTCCCCGCTTACTAGCTGATGTTTGCGAGGTGGACTTTTTCTCTTAAATCGCCTTTTACGATTAGCAGAGCCATGCTCTGGGCCTATTCTACCCCGGACCCAGACGGAGGTTGAAATTTCGTTATTTTTACAAATATATTATTTTCAAAGAAGTTTTACTCTCCCAAGTATCAAAGTGAAAGGAAAAGTGAAGCTGTGCTTCTCAATCACAACGCATCACCTGTTCTGGTTTGTTAATCAGGACGAACTAAGTGGTTACGCATCGGCACGACATTCAGCACAATTAAAACCACCACACTCGTCAACAGATAAAGGTAATTTGAATTGATGGCTTAATCTAATTATGTGGCTGTAATTAGATGAGAAAAAAGCACAAATATTATAATATCGCTGTTGTGTACTACGCGTAATTAAACACGTATGAAATTGTTATTAGGTATGGATTTCTCATAACAGCATAGGTAATAATATTATCTTATTAATCAATTCGATGTTTTCTTTTATACACGAAATATATGGGCGGACTTTTGGAGTCTCACTGTACGACGACGTGAGGAACTAGAGCGCTTCAACCGGTTACGTATTATTGCGCCGCCTGACATTGAAAGTTGATGAGATGAGTTAATGGTGGTGATTATATTGTTTCCTAAGTGTATAGGTACATATATAAGAAAAGCAAATGATGGTGATGATAGTAATAGCAAAAAACAACAGTGATTTCTTTAAATGGAAAAAAGTCATAAAATAAATGTGTATGATGTGAATTAAATTTTGGTACCTAAATAACTTTCAATGAATGTTTTGTTTATTTGTATTGAGGGGCACGTCAACCGTTAGGTCATAATGCACCACAGGAGAAGGGGAGGGGGCATCCTGGTCAGAAACAGCCACGGGTAGGAAGAGGAAAGTGGGGGTTCTCACGTCGCTGTCGTCAGCGTCTCTGTCGTCGTACGTGGTGTCATTGTCGTCGTCGTCAAGGGAAGGCGGCAAGGTCCTCAACGATGATTGCCAGAGCTCGCCGCTAATTTCGGGAAGAAATATAATTCCCCCTCTGGGCCAAATTCTACCCCGTCACTTATATTTTCTAAACTCGTCTTTTCCTTGTTTTAGTTATGTTTGGTTGCCAGCCATGGACGAGACTCGAATCACGATGGATGACGTCGCTTAGAACGTAGAGCAGAAAGAGGTAAGTCAACACAACCTCTACGTCAACGCAAATAATAATAAATTATAATGAACAAATAATAACGTACAAATAACAAATAATTGAAACAATTTAAATACGTTTCTCTAGCCTTGAAACATCAGGAGGAAAGTCCCACGCGGATCAGAGCCAGACATAAGAAGGGGGAGGAAAGTGTGGTCGAGGTCGTCACAAATAATAGTCGGAACAAATGATGACGTGAGAAACTTGGGTGCTTCAATCAGTTAGGTCATATTGCGCCACCTGTGATATTGAAAGTTGATGAGATGAGTTAATGGTTTGTTTTGTTAGGTTTATTTGGATAAAGGACGCGTCAACCGTTAGGTCATAATGCACCACTAGCCTAAGGGTGAGGGAGGAGGGTAGATAGATAGACGTGAGAAACTAGGGCGCTTCAACCGGTTAGGTCATATTGCGCCGCAGGGGCCCATGCTGGTCAGAACCAGCCACGGGTAAGGGGAGGAAGGGGGGTTTGCCCACGTCGCGGTCGTCATCGTCTTTGTCATCGTTCGTTGTGTCATTGTCATCGTCGCCGGGGGGTCGTCAAGGGAACGGGACAAGGTCCCCGACGACGATTGCCAAAGCTCGCTTCTAGTTTAGGGGAGTAAAATACCACCCTTATTACTAGATGATGTTTGCGAAGGGGATTTTTTCTCTTGAATCGCCTTTTACGATTAGCAGAGCCATGCTCTGGGCCAATTCTACCCCGGGCCCATTTGATGTTGGATGTTGTTGATGTTAATTAGGTTTAATGGCGCGTCAACCGTTAGGTCATATTGCGCCTCCTGTGATAATGTAGTTTATTAGTTAGTTTATAACTATATTCTTTTCCAAAGGGAAGGAACGTAAGGGGTGACGTGGGGAGACGCGGGGTGGACAGGCTTGTGCTGGTCAGAACCAGCCACAAGCAAGGGGAGGGCATGGGAGTAGGTGGCCGGGGGCAAGGGGCCGGGGCGGGATTATGGCCGGGGTCGGGGGGGGGCCTGTGGTCTGTGGCGAAATCAGGCCGGGCTTAGCTTAGGCAAAGGACAGAGGGAAATGGAGGGTACAGTGAGGGCAGGGGTTGGTGGTTCCCCCACGTCGTGGTCGTCTTCGTCTGTGTTATCGTCCGTGTTGTCATTGTCTTCGTCGTCGGGGAGGTCGTCAAGGAAAAGGGAATGTTCCCCGACGAAGACCGCCAGAGCTAGCCTCTAGATTCGGGGACTAATACTCCCCTCTTGCTAGCTGATGTTTGCAAGGTGGACTTTTCTTTTGAATCGCCTTGTACAATTAGCAGAGCCATGTTCTGGGCCCAAATTCTACCCCGGACCCATGCAGACGGGAGTACCCCGGGCCAAGACTCGGAAAAAGGGAAGGGGCAAGGTCCCCGACGACGATTGCAGAGCTCGCCTCTTGTTTCGGGGAGTAAAATACTACCCTTCTTACAAGCTGATATTTGCGAGGTGGACTTTTTCTCTTGAATCGCCTTTTACGATTAGCAGAGCCATTCTCTGGGCCAAATTCTACCCCGGGCCCAGACGGGTTATTGGTGTTTTGATGATTATATTGTTTACTAAGTATATAATAAGGAAAAAATAAAATGATGATTATAGTAATAGCAATTCATAAGTTATTTTTATCAAATCGACAAAGATCGAATATAATAACCGGCTCTTGTGTAAACCTTTGCAGATTATTGCTAAAAACAAAATTAGTTTTTGGTTTATGTGGATTAAGGTTTGGTTTATTTAAATTAAGGACGCGTCAACCGTTAGGTCATACTGCACCACTCTAACCTAGGGGTGTTGGGGAGGAGGGGCTTATGCTGGTTAGAACCAGCATCGGGTAATAGCAGGATAGGTAGTTCTCACGTCGCGGTCGTCCTTGTCTTCGTCATCGTTCGTGGTGTCATTGTCGTCATCGTCGTCGGGGTGTCGTCAAGGAAAGGGGGCAAGATCCCCGACGACGATAACCAGAGCTCGCCTCTAGTTTCGGGGAGTTATATACTCCCCCCTTACTAGCTGATGTTTGCGAGGTGGACTTTTTCTCTTGATTCGCCATGCTCTGGGCCCAGACGGTGTTATTATTGCTAACGGAAGCCCCGATATGAAGCCAACTGACTGAGAGGACCTTGCCACAGTGAGACGCCGGAGATGCGGGGATCACACATCAGATGACAACACAAGCCGGGAGGATTTCACTCGCACGCCAGAGGCAGCGCCTTTTTATTAATAACAATCATTTAATGCCGCTAAGGGGGCATAAATTTGTAGGTTTAGTTTGGCCTAACTTTACAATATTGAATATCGTTTTCGTGATCGTTAAATATTATAGCAAAAGAAATTGAAGCCAATGCGATGAAATCTTTAGTTTGTTTCCATTTTTTTTTTGTTTATTTGGTTAGGCCAAGGTTAATTTGGATTAAGGACGCGTCAACCATTAGGCCACAATGCACCACTCTAGCCTACGGTTTTTTGGTTTAATTGGATATAAGGACGCGTCAACCGTTAGGTCATAATGCACCACTCTAACCTAAGGGGGGTGGGGAGGAGGGGCCCATGCTGGTCAGAACCAGCCATGGATAAGGAGAGAAAGGGGGTTTCTCATGTCGCGGTCGTCATCGTCTTTGTCATCGTTCGTTGTGTCATTGTCATCGTCGTCGAGGGGGTCGTCAAGTGAAGGGGCAAGGTCCCCGACGACGATTGCCAGAGCTCGCCTCTAGGTTCGGGGAGTAATATACTCCCCACTTACTAGCTGATGTTTGCGAGGTGGACTTTTCTCTTGAATCGCCTTTTACGATTAGCAGAGCCATGCTCTGGGCCAATTCTACCCCGGACCCAGACGGGGGTTCTAGCCCACGGTTTTTTAATGCACCACTCTAGCCTAGGGGGGGTGGGTGGAGGAGGGACCAATGCTGTTCAGAACCAGCCACGGGTAAGGGGAAGAAGGGGAATTTCTCAAGTCGCGGTCGTCATCGTCTTTATCACGGTTCGTTGTGTCATTGTTATCGTCGTCGAGGGGTCGTCAAGGGAAGGGGGCAAGGTCCCCGACGACGATTTCCAGAGTTCGCCTCAAGTTTCGGGGAGTAAGATACTCCGCTCTTTCTAGCTGATGTTTGCGAGGTGGACTTTTTCTCTTGAATCGCCTTTTACGATTAGCAGAGCCATGCTCTGGGCCAATTCTACCCCGGGCCCAGACGGGGATCTAGCCTACGGGATATGGGGAGAAAGTGCCCATGCTACGACGACGTGAGAAACTAGGGCGCTTCAACCGGTTAGGTCATATTGCGCCGCCTGTGTTTATACCAATTGACTAGATGAGTTAATGGTGTTTGATTATTATTATTATTATTATTATTATTATTATTATTATTATATATATATATATACTCCCGTGCCTGACGAGACGGGCAACGCTTCGCAACCAGTCCGGAAGACAGGTGAGAAGCAGGAGAACACGGAAGAGTTATTGTCGGTTGTGAAAGAAATTAGGGACAAAGTTAATTCCAACGAACTTATACTTGAATCTCTTATGTCAAAAATTGACGTGTTAACTAAAAGTAACAAAGAGAAAGATGTCGCAATAAAGAACTTAACTTTGCGTGTGAACAGGTTGGAACAAGACAGACTAGAAAATAATTTAGAAATACAGGGTATCTCTTTTGGTGAGAATGACGATAATTGGTCAATCGTTAAGAAAATAGCAAGGGAGATTAATGTGGAATGCAGTGATCAAGATGTGTCAGATGTGTTCCGCATTAACAACAACAAAACCAGCCGACTGATTGTCAAATTCTATGAGAAGGCTACGAGAGATGAGTGGTTGAGTAAGCGTCGCAAGGTCGTTACAAACAACAACATCAAACCAGACACCAACGATGATCGCATTTATCTAAACGAACATTTGACCCCTACAGTGAGTGGCTTGGCCTGGGAGGCTCGCCAAGCGCGGCGTAAGTGCGGGTACAAGTTCGCCTGGGTGAAAAATGGCAATGTTTACATGCGTCAAAGTGAGAAGTCCCCTATAATTAGAGTGAACTCGATCGAAGACTTGCCCGTCGCACAGGTGAGTCAAGAATGACTGGTGCAGGAGTCGAAGTTTGTGTTCCATCTTAACATTCGGAGTCTTAGGAAAAACTTCAATAACTTGCTTGTTTATTTTAACTCGTCAGGCTTCGAGTACAAAGTGATTGCGCTATCTGAGGTGTGGATTAGTATGGAAGAAATGGGGTTTTATGATATACCTAACTATACCATGTTATTACAGTCGCGGCCTGATAACAGGTCAGGCGGGGTTGTGGTTTATGTAAAGAGCGATCTGAAGTTCACGTGGAAGCCATTCTTGTTCGACACAGCTGAGTGCATAATGCTTAGGTTATTTGTAGGAGAGCTGATGCTATCAGTGCTCACCGTGTATCGCCGGGCAAATGTTTCATCTATTGATGATTTTGTCAGCGACCTTAAACCTGTCCTGGCGCAGTGCAGTGACCCTTGCATTATGGTAGGAGATATAAATATTGACATTCTCCGTTCACTTGACAACACTAGTAGGCTGCCAGATAGTGTGGCAACAAACAACTATCTGAACTTGCTATACTCGGAAGGGTTTGCATCTTGTTTAAATACGCCAACACGAATTCAAAATGGAACCATGACCTGTATTGACCACATATTCATTCGGAATACAAAAAATATATGTTTTGATTGCACTGCAGTGGACTGTGCAATTACTGATCATCATGCCACCCTGACCCATGTTACAAGTAAATTAAATTTGTCAACAGTTAAAGATGAAATTAAAATAATTAATGACGATCTGTTTAGTGCAAATCTTACCACTCAAAATTGGGATAGTGTTTTATATAATTTTGATGTTGTCAGCTCCTTTGAATCATTTGAACAAATCTTAGCAAAGCTTATTTTAAGTGCTCAAGTTGTTATTAAAATTAATAGTAAAAACCGAAAGCGACATCCTTGGATATCACTTGCAACTATGTATCTAGTAAACAGAAAACAGAAGTTGTATAAATTGTTGAAACTGCGTCCAGACGATGAGTTATTACGTCATCGATATAAAGTGATAAGTGCTGATGTAGATAAGGCTATTCGACGGGATAAATCTGATTATTATTATGAAGAACTGGATAAAGCCAAATCTGAGGGGGGTAATTTCTGGAAAGTTACAAATAAGCTGCTCAAAGTAAACAGTGCCAGTGATGAAATCAGAGACATAGTTATTAATGGAAACAATGTATCTGCAGATGATTGTCCACAAGCTGTGGCTGAGCATTTTAACAACTTCTTTGTCAGCGTAGCAGCTAAAGTTCTAGAGGAAAGTGATCGGCAGGTGAACTTTAAGGAGAGGCTACCTAACGTTATGCCCTTGAGTTGGATTGAAAATACCTTGCGCTGTGATGAAATTACAGAGTATGAGCTAGTTGAAATTATATGGAGTATGAAAGGTAAAAAGAGTGCAGGATAAGATAGACTCAACATTTGTATGATCAAGATAAACATTGATATATGTGCACCTATTTTTAAACATCTCAAAAGGTTGTGTTCCACTTATGTTGAAGGTTGCAGTATAAACACCAATTTTTAATTCAGGGGTGAAATCTGAAGTTAACAACTACAGTCCAATTTCAATCCTTCCAACTATATCTAAAATTTTGGAAAGATGTGTAAAAAATAGGGTTATAATTTTTTTGTTATCTGTACAATTTGTCTCACCTGACCAGTTTGTTTTTTTACGGAACAAAAACTGTGACATGGCGATTGAATATCATATACGCTGGATTATATCTTTATTAGAAAGAGGACGAAAAACGTTGGCTGTATATTTGAATTTAGGATTTAGTCAAAGCTTTTGACATGGTAAACCATGAATTAATTCTAGATAAACTTTATGCTTGTGGCATCAGAGGTGTAATGGGAAAATGGTTTAAATCATATTTGTCAAATAGAGTACAAATGGTTGTGATTAAAGGTGTGCATAGCTCTAGAAGGATCATAACCCATGGAGTGCCACAGGGGTCTGTCCTGGGGCCAGTTATGTTTCTCATCTTTATTAATCAGCTATCAAGTTTAAGACTGCATTCAAAATTAACTATTTTCGCTGATGACTCGGCACTTGCTCTATCTGCTGTATCGTACGGTTTACTCGAAGCGCTGATAAATGAAGACATGCGAGTGTTGTCAAATTTCTTTGGTTTGAATAAGCTAGTGCTAAACATATCAAAAACTAAATACATTTTATTTCGGTTCAAGGAGGATCTCGCTATACCAAACATTATAATTAAATACCATCTTCCTGGCTGTGTATCTGAAGTATGTACTTGTAGTGAAATTGAGAGGTGCGAATTTATTAAGTACCTTGGTGTTTTTATAGACTCTGCTCTTAGCTGGTATGCTCATATCAGTTATTTGCAACCCAAACTTAGGCATGTAATTTGCTTATTTTATAACCTTCAAATATTATGCCGTTGGATGTGTTGCGCCAGCTATATTTCGCCTTGTTTTCAGAGCATTCTTCAGTATGGTATTGTTCACTGGGAGGAACATCTCCCAGTAAGTTTGCACCAATTAGTTTCACTGCAAAATTTTGCGTTACGAACAATCTGTCGTATGAGAAAAATGGATTCTACTGGCCCAATGTATTCTATATTAAACATTTTACCATTGAACAAATTGTATGTTTTAAATCTGGTAACGTATGTGTTTAGTAGTCCGGCCCTATATACACCAGTTGCCAGATCTTTTAATACAAGAAGATCGAAGATATATCTACTGACTGTTCCAGATTATTTTTTAACAAACACCCGTAACCAGCTAGCACATAAAGGGCCAGCCACTTTCAATGAAATTTCACAATTACTGCCAGATTTTGTCCCAAGTATGAGCCAGCTTAGTTTTAAACGCAGCGTAAAAGGTGTTTTAATGTCTTAAGTGTAAATTGTTTGTAATATCCCCAAGATTGGGTTAATGAGTCTGATTTTTATATAATAAATGTTCATTTACTTATTGTGTACCTTTGTATTTTTGAAAAGATTTTTATATTTTTTAATTTTTAAATCTGTAAGTTGTAAAGATTGGATTGTACCAAAATATGTATGTTTTTTATATATTCAATTATATAATATGGCGGCACTGATAGTGAGATTGTGTATTTATTTGTGAGCTAGCCACCGCGCGAGCATTTAGCTCATGGTGGTTTATGCAATTTGTGTAAAAATATTGTGTGCTAAGAATAAATAATAAATAAAAAAAATTATTATTATTATTATTATTATTATTATTATTATTATTATTATTATTATTATTATTATTATTTTTTATTATTATTATTATTATTATTATTATTTTATTATTATTTTAATTTCAGAGTTTTCTTAGTGTATAATTAACAAAAGAAATAATGATGATGAAAGTAAATAGCAAAACAAAAGTTATGTATGGGAATAAAATTAAAGTAATTAAAGAAATGTGTATGAATTTAATTAAAGTTTGTTAAATAGATTACTTTGAATGAGAAATTTGGAATTTTTGTCGCCATTATCATATGATAGAAGTTCTTCATATGATTGGGAGAGATCAAATTGCATGCGCAAGGCATCATATTTGGTACATTCTGCTAGCATATGATGTACGGTTAAAGGTACATCACATGTGTCACATATGGGAATAACCTTTTCTCTGGTTAAGAGATATCCGTGTGTTAGGCGTGTGTGCCCTATACGAAGTCTAGACAATACCACCTCTTCTCTACGTGAGAGTCGAGACGTAGGTGGACGAATTTTGTTAGTCAATGTGGGCATCACACTACGCAATTTGTTTTTTTTGGTTTATTTGGATTAAGGACGCGTCAACCGTTAGGTCATAATGCACCACTCTAGCCTAAGGGGTGGGGAGGAGGGGCCAATGCTGGTCAGAACCAGCCACGGGTAAGGGGAGGAAGGGGGGTTTCTCACGTCGCGGTCGTCATCGTCTTTGTCATCGTTCTTTTTTTTTTTTTTTTTTTACGTGAGAAACTAGGGCGCTTCAACCGGTTAGGTCATATTGCGCCGCCTGTGAATGAAAGTAAATTAGAAGAGTTAATGCAGGTATGTTTGATGATTAGATTGTTTTCTAAGTGTATAAATAACAAAATAAATTGAAGATGAAGAAAGTAATAGCAAAATAAAAGTTATGTATGTAAATGAAAATAAAGAAAAGAAAGAAATGTGTATGAAGTTACTTAAAGTTTGTTAAATAGATTACTTTGGATGAGAAATTTGGAAAGTTTGTCGCCGTTATCATATGATAGAAGTTCTTCATATGATTGGGAGAGATCAAATTGCATGCGCAAGGCATCATATTTGGTACATTCTGCTAGCATATGATGTACGGTTAAAGGTACATCACATGTGCTACATATGGGAATAACCTTTTCTCTGGTTAAGAGATATCCGTGTGTTAGGCGTGTGTGCCCTATACGAAGTCTAGACAATACCACCTCTTCTCTACGTGAGAGTCGAGACGTAGGTGGACGAATTTTGTTAGCCAATGTGGGCATCACACTACGCAATTTGTTATTTTGCAACACATCCCAAGATGCTTGTCATCGTTCGTTGTGTCATTGTCATCGTCGCCGGGGGGTCGTCAAGGGAAGGGGGCAAGGTCCCCGACGACGATTGCCAGAGCTCGCCTCTAGTATCGGGGTGTAAGATACTCCGCTCTTGCTAGCTGATGTTTGTGAGGTGGCCTTTTCCTCTTAAATCGCCTTGTACGATTAGCAGAGCCATGCTCTAGGCCAATTCTGCCCCGGGCCCAGACGGGGGTCGCAATTTGTTATTTTGCAACACATCCCAAGATGCTTGTCGCAAATCCAACAATCTTTGCTTGAATCCACTCTTGACATCTGGAACGGGAACGAGATTGAAATCAACGTCGCGACGCTGGGAAGCTTCCTTAGCAGCCCTATCAGCGTGTTCATTTCCCTCTATGCCCACGTGTCCAGGTATTCAGCAAAACTCTATTATATAACCCTTAGAGGTTAGTTTTTCTAAATAGAATTGGATGTCTTGTACCAAATGATGACTTGAATACATGAGTTCTATAGCTTGAAGTGAACTTAAACTATCTGAACACAAAAGGTATTCTCCACAACGACAACGTAGAATGTATTTAAGAGCTTCACGGATGGCGAATAACTCTGCAGTGAAAACTGAACACACGTCGCTTAGCCTGAAACGTTCAGTTAAGGTGGAGCAATAAAAAGCACTTCCAACCTTGTTGTCAATTTTGGAGCCATCTGTGAATACCAAAGTAAACTTTTGATGTTCATGGCAAATCTCTCTAAAGTTAATTTTGAATACACTATCGCAAGTAGAGTTTTTATCAAAACGACAAAGGTCAAATATAATAATCGGCTCTGGTGTAAACGCTGGTTAGAACCAGCCACAGGTTCTGTAAGGGGTGGCAAGGGGGGTTTCGAATAAACGAACACGTGAGCATAAGGGGGTATGTACACCTTGCACAGTGGTTTTTTGTATGTTTTTTTTTTGGTTTATTTGGATTAAGGACGCGTCAACGGTTAGGTCATAATGCACCACTCTAGCCTAAGGGGGGGGGGAGGAGGGGCCCATGCTGGTCAGAACCGGCCACGGGTAAGGGGAAGGACGGGGGGTTTCTCACGTCGCGGTCGTCATCGTCTTTGTCATCGTTCGTTGTGTCATTGTCATCGTCGCCGGGGGGTCGTCAAGGAAGGGGGCAAGATCCCCGACGACGATTGCCAGAGCTCGCCTCTAGATTGGGGAGTAAGATACTCCGCTCTTACTAGCTGATGATTGCGAGATGGACTTTTTCTCTTAAATCACCTTTTACGATTAGCAGAGCCATACTCTGGGCCAATTCTACCCCGGACTTTATTCACTGAATATCAGCCAAATTACATTTTATGAACCGTATATTTCTAATTCTTGACAAACAGAAAAAAGGGAAAAATATAAACAGTGCGCTAAAAGTAAGTCGGAATCTTATTACGCGCAAGTGTTTTGTTAAAACATGGACTGGCGTTTCCAAAATCTGTAAAAAAAAAAGTATCAAAAGAGATGATTTATTATGTGTGTACAGAACAAGTCAACTTACTTACTGACTTAGGATTATAATTTTTAAGTTTCACCGTTTGAGTTTAACAAGTTTTTTTTAAATGTCTTTCAAAATCTAATTTTTTGTGTGAAGTTTTTGATCAAAATTTACTAATCTATTTCACACACATCCACAATTGTAGGTCATTTTGTTCATATTACCATATGAAGTGTTGTTCAAAATTTGAAATCGGTTGAACAGTATAGAATTTATCTGGGAAACGGTTTGAAAAAAGTTCGTTTCTGGCAATTGCGCTCCAAAGTTTGTATTTTTTTCGGTAAAATCAAGGAATACTCACAAACAGTCTTCGAAAAGAAATGTAGTTGAACATCAATTCTGATTCATTTAATGTTTTTTATTTCTATAAAAGATAATAGAATAATTTTTGAAGCTACACAAACTTTACAAAATTTGCAATATTTAAAGAATCAAAGAAAAATCAAGGTGTATAATATACTCCCTTAAGCTTAATTGGGTTACGGTCGCGTCAACCGTTAGATCATAATGCACCACTCTAGCCTAGGGGATATGGGAAGGAAGGGCCCATGCTGGTCAGAACCAGCCATGGGTAGGGGTTGGTTTTTGGTTTCTTTAGATTAAGGACGCGTCAACCGTTAGTTCATAATGCACCACTCTTATCTAGGGGGGGAGGAGGGGCCCATGCTGATGAAAGGGGGGTTCTTACATCTCGGTTGTCCTCAACGTTTTTGTTTATTTGGATTCAGGACGCGTCACCGCTCTAGAGTAAGGGGGTGGGGAGGAGGGGCCCATGCTGGTCAGAACCAGCCACGGGTAAGGGTTTTGGTTTATTTGGATTAAGGACGCGTCAACCGTTAGGTCATAATGCACCACTCTAACCTAGGGGGGGGGGGGGGGGAGGGGCCCATGCTGGTCAGAACCAGCCACGGGAAAGGGGAGGAAGGGGGTTTCTCACGTCGCGGTCGTCATTGTCTCTGTCTTGTTCGTGGTGTCATTGTCTTTGTCATCGTCGCCGGGGGGTCGTCAAGGGAAGGGGGCAAGGTCCCCGGCGACGATTGCCAGAGCTCGCCTCTAGATTCGGGGAGTAATATACTACCCTTCTTGCTAGCTGATGTTTGCAAGGTGGACTTTTTCTCTTGAATCGCCTTTTACGATTAGCAGAGCCATGCTCTGGGCCAATTCTACCCCGGGCCCAGACGGGGAAGGGGGTTCTCACGTCGCGGTCGTCATCGTCTTTGTCATCGTTCGTTGTGTCATTGTCATCGTCGCCGGGGGGTCGTCAAGGGAAGGGGACAAGGTCCCCGACAACGATTGCCAGAGCTCGCTTTTGTTTGGGGAGTAGAATACTCCGCTCTTACTAGCTGATGTTTGCGAGGTGGACTTTTTCTCTTGAATCGCCTTTTACGATTAGCAGAGCCATGCTCTGGGCCAATACTACCCCGGGACCCGACGGGGTTATATTTGTTATTTGTATTAAGGACGCGTCAACCGTTAGATCATAATGCACCACTCTAGTCTAGATGATATGTGGAGGAGGGGCCCAATCTGGTCAGAACCGCCACGGGTAAGGGGAGAAAGGTGGTTTCCTCACGTCGCGGTCGTCATCGTCTTTGCCATCGTGCGTTGAAGACCGGAGCCGGAACAATAGATGCGATTTCGATTGACGACGACGTGAGAAACTCAACAAAACCGAACTTCAACCGGTTAGGTCATATTGTACTGCCTTTGATATTGAACGTTAATAATTTAGTTAATGGTGTGTTTGATGATTATATTGCTTTCTAAGTTTATAGGAAAAAAGGAGATAATGGTGATGATTGTGATATCAAAATAAAAAGTATTTATTTGATATGAAAAAAAAAAATAATAATATGTATGATGTGAATTAAATTTTGTTTGTTGATTTTGTTTATTTGGATTAAAGGCGGGGGTCAACCGATAGGTCAGAATGCGCCACGTGTACGGGGAGGAGAGAGAGTTCTCACGTTATGGCCGTGTTCATCTTTGTCATCGTTTATGTTGTCAAGATCGTCGTCGTCGGGAGGTTGTCAAGGTGAGCGAAAGGGGTTCCCGACGACGACTGCCAGCTGGCGCATCTAGATTCGGTAATATCCCCTCCCGCTTTCCCCCTTTACTTTCAAGCTCATGTTTGCGAGATGGACTTTTTCCCTATCCTCGCCTTTTACGATTAGCAGAGCCATGCTCTGGGCCAATTCTACCCCGGGCCCAGACGGAGGAAGACATTCTTACGTTTCGTTTATATATGAATTCTCCCAAAATGAAAACCAACATTGTTTCGAAATAAACTTTAGTGTTGATAAACTAAGAGCAACCAAACACCCAACATTTAACCCCCGCTAGTATCCGCGAAATAGATTTATAACACATGTGGACGGGTGTAGGTTTCCTCGGTGGGTTCGCTATCTGTCGGTGGCTCTAGGAACCAAGTCACGTAGATGGTTTATGGAGGGAGTCCCCCCTCACCCCCACTCTTCTCTCTATCAACGATGCGGGGTGCGTGGTGGAAGTTTGTTGTGGAAGAAACAGACTGGTCCCTGGCCGCGGCTTGATCAAACCTCGGATGCGTGTATGTACAAACCACCCCGGCGCTGATAGCGCTGCTATCTACATACCCTCACCCACACGCGACACAAAACTTTCAAATACCTCACGGTTATAAAATATGTTAAGTACTAGAAGACAATAAGTACGAAACTTTTTAAGTTATATGAAAAACTTGGACGAAATATATACATTTACAAGTATATTATTCAAAAATTTTGTTGCAGGCTACTTTTAACGTCATATCTGCCGAAAAGTATTTTTATATAAGGGAACGAGTAAACTGTTTTAGCTTAGATTCCTTTCACACTATTCTGTTTCTCTTTGAAAACCACACATTTATCTTGACGACGACGTGAGAAACTAGGGCGCTTCAACCCGTTAGGTCATATTGCACCGCCTGTGATACATAAAGTTGATGAGATGAGTTAATGGTGTGTTTGATGATTGTTTTCTAAGTGTATATGTAAGAAAAGAAAATGATTATGATGACAGTAATAGCAAATACAAAAGATATTGATGTGAATGGATAAATAAATAAATAAAATAAATGTGTATAATGTGAATTAAATGTTGTTAAAGAAATATTAATAATAATAATATTCGTTACATTAGCTTCAATGGTCGCTTTTATCAATGAAACTCTAATACTTGGGGGAGGGTCATTTTCTACCTGTATATCCTTGTTACATATCTTCAAAGAATGACTTATTTCGACTTCAAAAGATCACAGTCAAAAGATCACAACATGAGAGTCTGGCCCCGAGCTTATTCAGCAAGTGCAATTTTTTTCAAATTTATTAATTTTGTAAAAACAAATATTTTGATTATTTATTGATACTGCACTTCCATTACCCAAATTTATTTATGTCCCAAAAGCAAATCCTCACTGTTCCAAGTTTGGGACGCGACCCAGACTTTGAAAACCGCATCACTATATGAAACTGCAAGAATTCAAATCTGCTATTAATAAAACTCTAACATCGTAACTTTGTTCTATAACCTTAACCACAAACATTCATAATATAATCAAAAGTAGGCAACGTGAATGTCGTTTTAGGATTACTTTTTTTCTTTAATTTTACTTATTTTCTTTTTGTTTTGTTAGTCCTATATGGTCCTATGATCATTCAATACTTAGGCCTTCAAATATCATAGTAATTTTCTTTATACCATAACAAAATGTTGTTTTTGATATGTATTTTTATTTTTTTTTTCTGGGGGAGTCATCGTCTCTAAATAAATACAATAAATTTCGAGCCAACGAGATTTCGAGCCATTGGGATTTATAGACTGTGAGACTCTCCCAATTATTATTATAATTATAGTTTATTAGTTATTGATTATATATTTTTTCAAATGGGCGGAACGTAAGGGGTGACGCGAGGGGCCGCGGGGTGGCAGACCTGTGCTGTTCATAACCAGCCTCAAGCAAGGGGAGGGCATGGGGGTAGGTGGCCGGTGGCAATGTTACAGAGAAAAGGATCCACGACGACGTGAGATACTATTGTGCTCTAACCTGGAAGTAGTATAGTCACACGTGATATTGTTAGTTAATAAATATAATTGATTTAGTTTATTTGGATTAAGGGTGCGTCAACCGTTAGGTCATACTCATTCCACTCTTGCCTAGGGGATATAGTGAGGAAAGTCCCATGCTGGTCAGAACCAGACACGGGGGAGGGTCTCACTTCGTGGTCGTCATCGTCTTATTAGTTATTTTTTCTTTTTTATGGTCAAAGTTATAAAATTAGATTATCAACAATCTACACAACACCTGAGTGGTGCGAAATGTATATTCGTGGAAAGTTTATTCTTACACAAAATAAACGAATAAAGTTAGAAACGAAACGAAAATCCTGACAAAGCTGGTCTTGTGCCACTGCTTTCTTATTTGAGTTCCGCTCGTTACCAGCGCAATGTGGTGAGATTTGTTCAGGGCCGCACGGGAGAAGAAACGTTCTTACCTCAAATATAGTGAGGGCTGGCGGGTAAATTCTCCCAGTGGGTGGGTGCAATTCTCAGGCGTCCACTTCCACTTCCACACGCACAAAACAAACACAGCGCGTACTTGTTCAGACTCTAGTCTCTCCTTCTCAACTTCTGTTATGACGTTTGAGCCAACGAGCTCATTGTTGAGATTATACATACTGTGAACACTTTTTCGACTTTGGTTGTCGTAAAAAAAATGCTCTCTTTCAATGCATTCAACTTCTTTGAAAGGTTTCTACTAATAACTATTCAAGCGAGACGTCTTTTAAGTCTGAATGCCAAAAATGTAAATGTCACGCCATCTGTTCTTAACCATAATACTCATACTGGCCATTACACTTTCCATTTGGAAAATGTGAACGAAACGTATGTTTCAAAATGATGGAAACATCGCATTTTAGATTTAAATTCGTCCTTTTGAACTACGACAGACCGAAAGTAATTTATGAAAAAAAATTCCACGTCGTCTGGTGAAGCGAGAACAGAGAATGGAGATAACTCGTAGGGCGATGAGGCGAGAGGAGGGGGTAAAAAAAATAACATTCAAAGAGATTGAACGTAAAGGAGACGAGAAAATAATGTATGAGGCTCTTGTAAAATACGACTTTGTATGAAAAGTGAGCAAGTATTTCTTTGCTGCGTGCGTTCAGTAAATACAGTGCGTCCCGATGTTCGGTAGTCTTGCGTCTCTAATGACAACTACAGTTCAGACACATTCTTACAGCTCACTTCAAAGAAACTTGGTACTTAATAAGTCATGAGACTTTTCAAGAAACTGAAATCACATTAAATGTTTGTGTCTTCGACGTGACGACGATATGACAAACTAGGGCGCTTCAACCGGTTGGGTCATATTACACCACCTGTGATATTGTAAAGAAATGAAAATAGTTTATGGTGAAGATAGTAATAGCAAAAGATAAATTGTTTATTTGAATGGAAATTAATAGATAAAGGAAACTTCAACGGGGTATGGTAAAGAACATTGGTGTATTTGTATAACGGGCGCGTCAACCGTAAGGTCATTAAGAGCCTAGGGGATATGGGGAGAAAAGTCCCATGCTGGTCAGAATCAGCAACGGTTAGGGTGAGAAAAAAGAGAGGGGATCTTACGTCGTGGTCGTCGTCGAGGAGGTCGACAAGGGAAATTTTTGTTTGTTTATTTACATTTAGGACACGTCAACCGTAAGGTCATAATGCACCACTCTAGCCTAAGGGGGGTGGGGAGGAGGAGCCCATGCTGGTCAAAACCAGCCACGGGGGAGGAAGGGGGGTTTCTCACGTCGCGGTCGTCATCGTCTTTGTCATCGTTCGTTGTGTCATTGTCATCGTCGCCGGGGGGTCGTCAAGGGAAGTGCGCAAGGTACCCGACGACGATTGCCAGAGCTCGCCTCTAGTTTCGGGAAGTTATATAATACCCTTATTACTAGCTGATGTTTGCGAGGTGGACTTTTTCTCTTGAATCGCCTTGTACGATTAGCAGAGCCATGCTCTGGGCCAATTCTACCCCGGGCCCAGACGGGGATTAGGACACGTCAACCGTTAGGTCATAATGCACCACTCTAACCTGGGGGGGGGAGGAGGGGCCCATGCTGGTCAAAACCAGCCACGGGGAAGAAGGGGGTTTCTCACGTCGCGGTCGTCATCGTCTTTGTCATCGTTCTTTGTGTCATTGTCATCGTCGCCGAGGGGTCGTCAAGGGAAGGGGGCAAGGTCCCCGACGACGATTGCCAGAGCTCGCCTCTGTTTACGGGGAGTAAAATACTACCGTAGATGAATGGGGTCATGAAGTGGGACAAGCGTTGCACCCTGGGTAGGTTTCCCTCAAAGAATTTAAAATTTAAAAACACCATTATCAGGCAATAATTTCAAAAAGATAAATTAAATAACGATTGTGGTTTTCAAGATATCCGATTTTTTTTGGATTAATTGGATTAAGGACGCGTCAACCGTTAAGTCATAATGCACCACTCTAGCCTAAGGGTAGGCGGGGGGAGGAGGGGCCCATGCTGGTCAGAACCAGCCACGGGTAAGGGGAGGAAGGGGGGTTTCTCACGTCGCGGTCGTCATCGTCTTTGTCATCGTTCGTTGTGTCATTGTCATCGTCGCCGGGGGGTCGTCAAGGGAAGGGGGCAAGGTCCCCGCCGAGAACATTGTTATTAAAAATAAATAAAAAATATTAAATTCACATGGCAAACTAACCACTTAACTCAATATCGGAATATAGTATATTCTGTTGACACCAGCAGGTATAACCTAGTAAATGAGTATTAAAATTTATACGTATGAGATGCAAATGTAATAAACACACAGCTCTTGATTATTTTCGAGCATGCTAATGTGTAAGCCGTAAACTGTAGATATGACTGGGACTCGCGACAGGTGTCACGTTTTATAGACATTAATTTAATCGTTTACTCTGTGGTCTATATGCAAGGAACATGGACTGGTCGGAATCAGGGATGAATGAAATCAATTTACCAGTCGACCGGACAGATAACAGAACTCAATGTATTCCCTCTCAATAAAATATTAATATAAAACGTTGTTCGCTTGGGAAATTGCTACTGGTGGGATGAGTGTTATGAAAATATTTCTGATATGATTGACTGAAGTAATAAAAGAGAGATGTAGATGTCAAGTGAAATTTGTTGGTTCATCAACTAATGAACAGTGAATAATAAAGTAGCACGTGATATTCAAATCGTTGTTGTCTAAACTAAATGTTTTGTGGGAATGTTGTTCATTCCCATCTGATATATTTGGTTAACCGTTTTTTTTTTTAATCATGGGCGCGTCAACCGTTAGGTCATACGATACTCTAGACTAGGGGATGTGGTAGGAGAGGCCCATGCTAGTAAGAACCAGCCAATGTTGGGGAAGGAACTTTTAAAAAGAACGCGTTCTTTTTTTGTGAACTTTTCAGTGAACTTACTCTTTTTTTTAATGAATGAACTAGAACTTTCAAAAGTTAATTCCGAAAACGAACTTTTTAGTTTTAGAAAGTTCATTTGTCGGTTCTTTCCGTGCGCCGAGCAGTCGTCGATGCTTAAAAACAATAACAAATCGTTGTTTATCGTAGGCCTACGTTGACGCACGTTCAGCTGATTTTGACAAGATCACGCACGATTCACGAAGTTAAAACGATGTACGCCAACTTATTCGGAAAAAAAATCTGGGAAGCCTAAACTGCTAAGTATCTGCCTTAATATTACAAGCTGGTCGACGAGAATGTAGTACAAATCATCAACACAATCAAAGACAGCTCATCACTTTCGTCCGAATCAAACTCGCGAGTAAATTGGTACTCGAACACCCCTAATGTTTTTCCTCGTGTTTTTCTTCATTTTACGCCAGCTTTTAATTAAATAGTGATTTTTTTTACAAAAGAACTTTAAAAGAACTTAGTTCATATTTTAGACGAACTTGAACTTTTCAAAGTTTTAGGTTTTATAAGAACTTGAACTTTTTAAAAGTTCATTATTTAAGCTGTGAACTAAACTTTAAAAAAAATCATTTTAAAAAAGAACTGACCCAACACTGAAACCAGCCATGGGTGAGGGGAGGAAAGGGGGTTTCTCACGTCGCGTTCGTAATCGTCTTTGTCATCGTTTGTGGAGTCATTGTCGGCGTTGTCGGTGAGGTCGTCAAGGAAAAGGGGAGGTGTCCCCGACAAAGATTGCCAGAACTCTATTGTTTTTGGGTTTATTTGGATTAATGACGCGTCAAACGATAGGTCATAATGCACCACTCTAACCTAGGGGGGGGGGGGGAGGAGGAAGGGCCCATGCTGGTCAGAACCAGCCACGGGTAAGGGGAGAAAGGGGGATTTCTCACGTCGCGGTCGTCATCGTCTTTGTCATCGTTCGTTGTGTCATTGTCATCGTCGCCGGGGTGTCGTCAAGGGAAGGGGACAAGGTCCCCGACGACGATTGCCAGAGCTCGCCTCTAGTTTCGGGGAGTAGCTCTTTCTAGCTGATGTTTGCGAGGTGGACTTTTTCTCTTGAATCGCCTTTTACGATTAGCAGAGCCATGCTCTGGGCCAATTCTACCCCGGGCCCAGACGGTCTTCATCGACTTTGTCATCGTTCGTTGTGTCATTGTCATCGTCGTCGGGATGGTCGTCAAGGGAAGGAAGAGATGTTCTCAGAACTCCCTCAACACATGATGACGTGAGAAACTAGGGCGCTTCAACCGGTTAGGTCATATTGCGCCGCCTGTGATCATGAAAGTTGATGAGATGAGTCAATAGTGTGTTTTATGATAAAATTGTTTTCTAAGTGTATAAATAACTAAATAATTTGATGATAGATTTTTGTTTTATTTGGATTAAGGACGCGTCAACCGTTAGGTCATAATGCGCCACTCTAGCCTAAGGGGGGGGGGAGGGCCTATGCTGGTCAGAACCAGCCACGGGTAAGGGGAGGAAGGGGGGTTCTCACATAGCAAAATAAAAGTTATGCATGTGAATGAAAATAAAGTTTGGTTTATTTGGGTTAAGTACACGTCAATCGTTAGGTCATAATGCACCACTCTAGCCTAAAGGGGGGGGGGGGGGAGGAGGGGCCCGTGCTGGTCAGAACCAGCCACGGGAAAGGGAGGAAGGGGGGTTTCTCACGTCGCGGTCGTCATCGTCTTTGTCATCGTTCGTTGTGTCATTGTCATCGTCGCCGGGGGGCGTCAAGGGAAGGGGACAATGTCCCCGACGACGATTGCCAGAGCTCGCCTCTAGTTTCGGGGAGTAAGATACTCCGCTCTTTCTAGCTGATGTTTGCGAGGTGGACTTTTTCTCTTGAATCGCCTTTTACGATTAGCAGAGCCATGCTCTGGGCCAATTCTACCCCGGGCCCAGACAGGGGAAAGAAATGTGTATAAAGTGAATTAAATTTTGTTTAATAGATTACTTTGATAAGAAATTTAGAAAGTTTGTCGCCGTTATCATATATGATAGAAGTTCTTCATATGATTGGGAGAGATCAAATTGCGTGCGCAATTAAGGCATCATATTTGGTACATTCTGCTAGCATATGATGTACGGTTAAAGGTACATCACATGTGTCACATATGGGAATAACCTTTTCTCTGGTTAAGAGATATCCGTGAGTTAGACGTGTGTGACCTATTCGTAAGCAGGATGGTGAATTTTATTATTTTTTTGTTTATTTGGATCTAGGATGCGTCAACCGTTTGGTCATAAAGCACCACTCTAACCTGGGGGATTTTGTTTTTGTTTATTTGGATGTAGGACGCGTCAACCGTTAGGTCATAATGCACCACTCTAGCCTAAGGGGGGGGGGGGGAAGGGCCCATGCTGGTCAGAACCAGCCACGGGTAAGGGGTGGAAGGGGGGTTTCTCACGTCGTGGTCGTCATCGTCTTTGTCATCGTTCGTTGTGTCATTGTCATCGTCGCCGGGGGGTCGTCAAGGGAAGGGGGCAAGGTCCCCGACGACGATTGCCAGAGCTCGCCTCTAGTAAGCGGGGAGTAATATTCTCCCCGCTTACTAGCTGATGTTTGCGAGGTGGACTTTTTCTCTTAAATCGCCTTTTACGATTAGCAGAGCCATGCTCTGGGCCAATTCTACCCCGGGCCCAGACGGGCCCATGCTGGTCAGAATTCCAGCCAGTGGTAAGGGAGGAAAAGGGTTTCTCACGTCGCAGTCGTCATTGTCATTGTCATCGTTGTGGTGTCATTGTCGTCATCGTCGTCAAAGAGTGGTCAAGGAAAGGGGACAAGGACCCCGACGATGATTGCCAGAGCTCGCCTCTATTTTCGGGGAGTAAAATACTACCCTTTATACTAGCTGATGTTTGCGAGGTGGACTATTCGTCTTGAATCGCCTTTTACGATTAGCAGAGCCATGCTCTGGGCCAATTCTACCCTGGGCGCAGACGGTAGTATGGATGAGAAATTTAGAAACTTTGTCGCCGTTATTATATGATAGAAGTTCTTCATATGAATTGGAGAGATAAAATTGAGTGCGCAAGGCATCATGTTTGGTAAATTCTGCTAGCATATGATGAACGGTTAAAGGTACATCACATTTTGGTTTATTTGGATGAAGGACGCGTCAACCGTTAGGTCATAATGCACCACTCTAGCCTAAGGGGGTTGGGGAGGAGGAGCCCATGCTGGTCAGAACCAGCCACGGGTAAGGGAAGGAAGGGGGGTTTCTCACGTCGCGGTCGTCATTGTCTTTGTCATCGTCCGTTGTGTCATTGTCATAGTCGCCGGGGGTGTCGTCAAGGGAAGGGGTCAAGGTCCCCGACGACATCACATGTGTCACATATGGGAATAACCTTTTCTCTGGTTAAGAGATATCCGTGAGTTAAACGTGTGTGGCCTATTCGCTAGCAGGATGGTGAATTTTATTATTTATTTTCGCGTGAGATCGTAATTTTGATATTTTGTTGAGGTGAGGTATGTTATATATTTGTCAGGGTTATTGAGGGAAAATATGTGTTGTTCAATGTCAGAGAGTACCGGTAATATGTGGACAAGTTGGGCGAGAGATAAAACCGAGAAAGAAAGTATTTTATGGTGAGAAAATAAAAAAGACCGGCCCAGTCGCTCCCTCTCACCTTGTTACTTGTAATAACCCTCTGGACATTGAGCAGAACGGCAAAACAAATAGCCTGTTGCCGTCAAGTCGAAATCACGTATCGATTATTGGTTAGTTGGTAGAACGCCCCGACAGAGTGAAGGAAAGCCAGTCATAGACCCTTCCTTGTCCGGATAAATACCTGGTTGAGAGTTTGGTAAGTAAGGCAGAGAAACATTTACGACAAATTTATCGTAACAGTTGCATGGAAATAGATATACCATCGTCAACGAGGACGTGAGAAACTAGGAATTAAATTTCATTAAATAGACTACTTTGGATGAGAAATTTAGAAAGTTTGTCGCCGTTAACATCTGAAGCATAAAATAAAAATGAAATAAAATTCTTAAGCCAAAATTGAATTCTGATTTTATAGTTAATGTTTTTTTGTTTATTTGGATTAAGGACGCGTCTACCGTTAGGTCATAATGCACCACTCTGGCCTAAGGGGGGGGGGGGGGCATGCTGGTCAGAACCAGCCACGGGTAAGGTTAGGAAGGGAGGTTTCTCACGTCGCGGTCGTCCTCGTCTTTGTCATCGTTCGTTGTGTCATTGTCATCGTCGTCGGGGAGGTCGTCAAGGGAAGGGGGAGGTGTCCCCGACGACGATTGCCAGAGCTCGCCTCTAGTTTCGGTTTTTTGGTTTATTTGGATTAAGGACGCGTCAACCGTTAGGTCATAATGCACCACTCTAACCTAAGGGGGGGGGGAGGAAAAGGGGCCCATGCTGGTCAGAACCAGCCACGGGAAAGGGGAGGAAGGGGGGTTTCTCACGTCGCGGTCGTCATTGTCTTTGTCATTGTTCGTGGTGTCATTGTCTTTGTCATCGTCGCCGAGGGGTCGTCAAGGGAAGGGGGCAAGGTCCCCGGCGACGGGAAGTAAAATACTTCCTTATTACTAGCTGATGTTTGCGAGGTGGACTTTTTCTCTTAAATCGCCTTGTATGATTATCAGACCCATGCTCAAGGCCAAATTCTACAAACAGGAACTTCAGAGTGAAAGTTTAAATTTACTACACCGACAATTTTATAACAAAAACATGTCTCCTTACATACAGTGATGATAACCCAACTCTCGGGCACCATCTATCTGTATTCTGTGACTGTAATCCTTTCATTTTCAAAAAAAATCTTCTGCATCATCTTATGAAAAATTCATACTCTGTATAAGCATTCAGTAAGTCGCAGAGTGCAGGCGTATTTGCTCTATCCCCGATATTTGCATGAGCTACTTTTCATATGCTACATAGGAACCCCGTTCGAGGATGAGCCAGGAGTGATTATTTTTTGTTATTTGTATTAAGGGCGCGTCAACCGTTAGGTCACAATGCACCGCTCTAGCCTAGGGGATGTGGGGAGGAAACTCCCATGCTGTTTAGAACCAGCCACGGGTAAGGGGAGGTAGGGGTCGTCATCCTTGTCGTCTAGAAAGTCGTCAGGGTATGGGGGAGAGCTTGACGACAACCGCAAGAGCTCGCTTATAGTTTCGGGGTGCTATTAACACCCCTACTTACCAGCTGATGTTTGCGAGATGGACTTTGGTTCTTCCCCCGCTCTTTACAAGCAGAGCCATGGCGATATTGATTTTTTTTTTAAATATAGTATATTGATAATATTGATTGACTGTCTGACGACGACGTGAGAAACTAGGGCGCTTCAACCGGTTTAAATAAACCTTATTTTATTCCTTTTGTTTTGTTTGTTTATTTGGATTAAGGACGCGTCAACCGTTAGGTCATAATGCACCACTCTAGCCTAAGGGGTTAGGGGAGGAGGGGCCCATGCTGGTCAAAACCAGCCACGGGTAAGGGGTGGAAGGGGGATTTCTCACGTGGCGGTCGTCATCGTCTTTGTCATCGTTCGTTGTATCATTGTCATCGTCGCCGGGGGGTTGTCAAAGGAAGGGGGCAAGGTCCCCGACGACGATTGCCAGAGCTCGCATCTAGTTTCGGGGAGTAAGATACTCCGCTCTTACCCGCATGGTAAAACCCAGCCTCGTGTATGAGGGGAGAAAACGGGGGTTCTCTCGGAGATAATATTGACGCGACGACGGCGACGTGAGAAACTAGGGCGCTTCAACCGGTTAGGTCATATTGCGCCGCCTGTGTTTATGACAATTGACTAGATGAGTTAATGGTGTGTTTGATTATTATTTTTATTATTATTATAATTACAATTACAATTATTATTATTACTATTATTATTACTATTATTATTATTATTATTTTTATTATTATTATTTCTTTTAATATTAGACGGTTTTCGGGACATTGTACCGCGTTATTAAGAGTGTAATAACACATACCTGTGTTATTGCGCGCTTGACGTTTCGCAGCCTACTGTGAGCCGCATTGTCCAAAGACTGAAGAGATTCCTGCTTTGCTCCTGGTTTGAGCCCTCGTACGAAGAGTGGAACAGTAAAACAGCAACCAGAGTCGGACAGACAGACCATCGTTGCGCCATCCCCCGCCCCCTCCACCCCACACACACAACAGGCAATGTGGCCAATATCATATTCCACCGCAGGCACACATGGATGAAAAACGAGGCTAAAACCAGGAGCAAAGCAGGAAATCTCTTCAGTCTTTGGAAAATGCGGCTCACAGTAGGCTGCGAAACTTTCAAGCGCGCAAACACAGGTATGTGTTATTACACTCTTAATAACGCGGTACAATGTCCCGAAAAACCGTCTAATATTAATATAACGGTCCGCGAAAGTCTTCAATCCTTCATAAAACGCCTCTACGGGGAGGATGTTTTTAGATTGACGGTACTTTTTGAAAAACTCAGAATCAAGAAAAACCGATTATTGTGCGATCTAGCCTTTCTCTGCAGGTGCAGAGATTCCGACGTGATTCCTACATTTGCTAAAATCAAACACACTCTGGTGTCGCCGCGTACTTCTAACATTTTTACACGTGCTAGTCGAAGTCTAATTCGCAGTGAAATACATCGTGTGAGATGTGACTTAGACAGAAATGGCTCGGGAGCTACTTGACCTTATTTTTTTTAGCTCCAAGCTTGTTGGGGAAAGATTTCGAAAAAATTGACAGACTCTCTAAAAACAAAGTAAATTCACACAACATAACGTCTCAACACACAGAAGAGAAGTTGCGTCTCTCACTAAAGAAGTGTAAGTGAACACAGTGCACAGAACAAACGCAGAGTGAATCTATCCTCTTAAATGTAGTCAAAAATATTTCAAGTACTCCCCTCAGTGATGCTGCTTACAGTGTATTATCAAAAGGCTTAAATTTCGCAATCGCGCCAAATAAAATACGTATCGAAGATATAGTAGTGGGCGTCGAAGCAGCAATTACTCGTCTTGATGATACCAAGGCGGAAGAGATACGCCAGGATGTGGTCAGGGTTATCAAGACATCTAGACCGCCTAAGAGTAACATCTCGGGGGAAGAACGTACAGCACTCACCACCAGGGAACTCAAAGGTAATACCGATATTGTAATTCTAAAGAGTGATAAGGGATCCGCCACTGTTGTCATGAATACATCTGAATACAATACAAAAATGCACGAGCTACTTGAGGACCCCACTTACGAGAAAGTGTCAAAAAATCCTATTAAAGTGATCACACGAAAAACAGTTAATCTAATTAAAGCATCTCCACTAGACCCACAAGTCAAGAAATACATAACAAACCATGACCCTAAAGCTCCTAGAATGTACGGTCTACCAAAGATTCACAAGCCAGGCATCCCCTTGCGACCGATAGTCAGTGCAGTGGACTCGCCCACACACCAATTAGCTAAACATCTGGCAAAACATTTTTACAGCTCATGGTCCCGACGTCGGCTTCTTTCGTTAAAGACTCATCACTTTTCGTGGAGATACTAGACACTCTACGAGTAGAAGAGGGGATATAATGGTTAGTTTTGACATCGTCTCATTGTTTACCAAACTGCCCATCTCCGAAACAATGGAGGTAATCAAAGAGTTGGTACCAGAACATCTAGGGCAGCTAACTGAACATTGTCTTACATCAACATTTTTTGTTTGGAATGGAGAGTTTTATAAACAAAAAGAAGGGGCTGCTATGGGTTTCCCCGATTTCACCTGTTGTAGCTAACATTTACATGCAGTATTTTGAAGAAAAAGCTCTAGAATCAGCTCCCTTAAAACCTAATTATGGCTTCGCTATGTTGATGATATTTATGCCGTTTGGTCTCATGGCGACCGGGAGCTAACACGTTTCCCCCAAACACCTCAACAGTATCAATAAAAGCATTCAATTTACTATCGAACGAGAGAAAAACAATAGTCTACCTTTCCTAGACGTACTGGTAACAAAACTAAATAATGGAAAACTAGGCCACAGTGTATACAGGAAAGACACGCACACTAATCAGTACCTGCACGCTCAATCACACCACCATCCGAATCAAAAACGAGCAGTTATGAATACCCTTATAACTAGGGCAGTGCGTATTTCCGATAAACAAAGCTTTATAAACGAAAAAAAAACTCTCACAACAGCTTTAGTGCAGAATGGATACAATCCCATTGCCATAGAAGAGCATTCAAACAACAAAGTGTATCTCAAAAACCTGTAGAGAAAGATAAATAAAACTGACAATGTAAAAAATAAAGCTTTTCTTCCATATGTTCATCAGGTCACCGACAAGATAGCGCGTATACTAAAGAAGCATGACATACACCCTGTTTACTCCCCACATAAAAAAACTCCAAGCGTCACTAAACTCAGTCAAAGACCATATTCCTCTAATGGTCTCGGGAGTGTACGAAGTTCCCTGTGAGTGTGGTAAAGTGTACATCGGACAGACGGGCCGAACAATTAGAACAAGAATAATCGAACACATGGCCCACTGCAGGAAAGGCGACTCAAACAACTCTGCGCTGGCTAAACACGCCCAGGAGAATATTTCAAACCCAGGACACCAAATTCAGTTTGATAACACACGAGTCCTCAACTCCAATACCAACTTTTTGCCGAGATACATCAGGGAGGCGGTGGAAATCCGATAAAACGACAATAATTTCAATGGAGGAGATGGATTCAAATTAAGTCCATCTTGGGGTCCGACACTGGAACGTACGAAGAGTGGAATAGTAAAACAGCAACCAGAGTCGGACAGACAGACCATCGTTGCGCCATCCCCCGCCCCCTCCACCCCACACACACAACAGGCAATGTGGCCAATATCATCTTCCACCGCAGGCACACATGGGATGAAAACGAGGGCTCAAACCAGGAGCAAAGCAGGAATCTCTTCAGTCTTTGGACAATGCGGCTCACAGTAGGCTGCGAAACGTCAAGCGCGCAATAACACAGGTATGTGTTATTACACTCTTAATAACGCGGTACAATGTCCCGAAAACCGTCTATATTAATATAACGGTCCGCGAAAGTCTTCAATCCTTCATTATTATTATTATTATTATTATTATTATTATAATTATGATTTTTATTATGATGATGTTTATTATTATTATTATTATTATTTAAGAGTTTTCTAAGTGTATAAGTAACAAAAGAAATAATGATGACGGATGTAATAGCAAAACAAAAGTTATGTATGGGAATAAAATTAAAGTAATTAAAGAAATATGTATGAAGTTAATTAAAGTTTGTTAAATAGATTACTTAATATTGCAAAATAACAATTTTTATATGTGTAATCAATAAAATTTTTGTAAAAAAATAAAAAAGAGCCTTTTATGTGCGTGTATAAATTACACCAAGTTCATTCACACGTAATGTCTGTATCCAAATGTGGCGTGCATATTGCATAGTGTGCCGATCAAACCGAATCATCCCTTCTCTACTATTATTTATTATTAATATTATCGAGTAAAAACTTACATCGGAACGGATCATAGTTATAAGTCTGGTTCAACACTTCAGTATTGGCTCGGAGCCATGTAGAATATTATTACATTAGCCGCACCCCGCCTACCCGCCTTGCACGTAATTCAACACATAATTTCCCAGGTCTTCGCGGGTCATTTGCCGCCCGTGTACTCAGCCATCACTTTGATTTACAACCGCATAGAATTGCAGATTTCCAACTAGCTGACGGTTTGCCCACTGGGTCGGTTCGTCTTCTCCCCACCAGGGAGCGTCTACAACAGCTAGATAACCGGACGTGACATTTTTCTAGATCGGTTTATTTGGATTAAGGGCGCGTCAACCGTTAGTTCAAATTCACTACTCTAGCCTAGGGGATATGGGGAGGAGAGGTCCATACTGGTCAGAACCAGCCACGGGTAAGGGGAGGAAAGGAGGGTTCTCACGTCGCGTCGTCATCGTCTTTGTCATCGTCTTTGTCATCGTTCGTGTTTTCAATTGGTCGTCGTCGTCGGGAAGGTCGTCAAGTGGAGGGGAAGAGTTCCCGACGACGATTGCCAGAGCTCGCCTCTAGTTTCGAGGAGTAAAAATCAGTCTTCTTACAAGCTTGCGAGGTGAACTTTTTCTCTTAAATCGTCTTTTACGATTAGCAGAGCCATGCTCTAAGCCAATTCTACCCCGGACCCAGACGGGGGGAACATGTTTCTGGGGCTGTATGCCCAATTTGTCCACCATGTTCACTCTCAGACAAAAGTAAATAGGGGTAGGATTTAGTGTATAAGGACGCGTCAAATGGTTTTTTGTTTATTTTGATTGAGAACGCGTCAACCGTTAGGTCATAATGCGCCACTCAAGCCTAGGGGATATGAGGAGGAGAGGCCCATGCCGGTCAGAACCAGCCATGGATAAAAGGAAGAAAGGGGGTTCTCACGTCGCGGTCGTCATCGGTTTATTTTATTAAGGACGCGTCAACCGTTAGGTTATAATGCACCACTCTAGCCTAAGGGGGGTGGGGAGGAGGAGTCCATGCTGGTCAGAACCAGCCATGGGTAAGGGGAGGAAGGGGGGTTTCTCAAGTCGCGGTCGTCATCGTCTTTGTCATCGTTCGTTGTGTCATTGTCATCGTCGCCGGGGGGTCGTCAAGGGAAGGGGGCAAGGTCCCCGACGACGATTGCCAGAGCTCGCCTCTAGATTCGGGGAGTAATATACTACCCTTCATACTAGCTGATGTTTGCAAGGTGGACTTTTTCTCTTGAATCGCCTTTTACGATTAGCAGAGCCAAACATGACTAATCTTTGGCAGAGCCATGCTCTGGGCCAATTCTACCCCGGGCCCAGACGGGGAATGGAGGGAGGAATATCCCATGCCAGTTAATCCCAGACACATGTATGGGGAGGGTGGAGGAGTTCTCACGACGACGTGAGAAACTAGGGCGCTTCAACCGGTTAGGTCATATTGCGCCGCCTGTGTTTACGACAATTGACTAGATGAGTTAATGGTGTGTTTGATTATTATTTTTATTATTATTATTATTATCATTATTATTATTATTATTATTATGATTTTTATTTTTATTATGATGATGTTTATTATTATTATTATTATTTAAGAGTTTTCTAAGTGTATAAGTAACAAAAGAAATAATGATGACGAAAGTAATAGCAAAACAAAAGTAATGTATGGGAATAAAATTAAAGTAATTAAAGTCGATCGATGAAGTGAACTACCCTATCAAAACAACAATTTCTTTAACATTAAATAAACTTAAAACACTTAAAAATAATACTTTTATCTTTATTATCATCATCTAGTATTATTTAATGTATGTAGGCATCACACTACGCAATTTGTTATTTTGCAACACATCCCAAGATGCTTGTCGCAAATCCAACAATCTTTGCTTGAATCCACTCTTGACATCTGGAACGGGAACTAGATTGAAATCAACGTCGCGACGCTGGGAAGCTTCCTTAGCAGCCCTATCAGCGTGTTCATTTCCCTCTATGCCCACGTGTCCAGGTATCCAGCAAAACTCTATTATATAACCCTTAGAGGTTAGTTTTTCTAAATAGAATTGGATGTCTTGTACCAAATGATGACTTGAATACATGAGTTCTATAGCTTGAAGTGAACTTAAACTATCTGAACACAAAAGGTATTCTCCACAACGACAACGTAGAATGTATTTAAGAGCTTCACGGATGGCAAATAACTCTGCAGTGAAAACAGAACACACGTCGCTTAGCCTGAAACGTTCAGTTAAGGTGGAGCAATAAAAAGCACTTCCAACCTTGTTGTCAATTTTGGAGCCATTCACATCGTTGTCGACAGCAATAAATAATGTTTAATGATATCACAAAATTATCTTAAGTAGTATTTTGCTTTGTTGAGACGAAAGAATTTTAAATATAATTTTATAAAGCTAGAAGGCAACATGATCCAATGCGGCAAGAAGACAACGTAATAAATTGGGGCGTTTCAACAGTATAGGTCATATTGCGCCGCCCCTGTCATATTGTGAGTTTATAGATTAATATTTAAGCTAGTTTGTTTTTTGTACACATTTGAAGTTAATAAAATTAAATAGTTAAGATGATAGTGACAACATTAAATAATTACTTCTATGTTGAAAAATTGTTTTGTTTTTTATGTCAATTGACGACTGGTGATGGGCGGAGCGCTAAGTCACGTGACGAGAAGGTGGGATAAATCCTTATTTCGCAAGTTGACGCCTGCTGCACGGCGCAACACTTATCACGCTCTAACTTTGTTTCCATTCGACATTTGGACAAAACCTTTAGAATATTATGTAGCAAACATATCATTTCTTCTCATAGTGATTATCTCGAATTTTTAGACACATCCGTAAATTTGGTATATCGATGTACGTATTATACATGAAAAAAATATCAAAGATTATAACTTTTTCTCATCTTCAATTGACAAAAAACTACTGTTCGGTTTTCGACATGATATCTTTTTAAATATGCATCCGATTATTTAACAAATAAATAAATCAACTTTCTAGATAGTAAGTGCACTGAACGAAAATTTACAGCATAGAGTAATATGCAGAGTGTAGTTTTTCACGGCTCACCCGCACGTCAAAAGTGCGTATTTGTTATGAAAACACCACACTTGCATATAAGTCTATGCTGTGAATTTCGTTAAGTGCACTTTCTTTCTAGAAAGTTAGTTTATTCTTGTCTTAAGAGTCAGATGCATACTTTGAATGAGGTCTTGTTGAAATCCGATTGAAAGTTATTTGTCAAATAGAAGTTGACAAAACTTATAATTTTTAATATTTTTTTCCATGTATAACACGTACATCGAAATAACAAGTTTACGGCTGTGTCTAAAAATTCGAGATCATCACTTTTAGAATGAATTATATGTTTTACTACGTATTATTCCAAAGTTTTTTCCAAATTATGAATAGAATAAAAGTTAGAGCGTGATAAGTGTTGCGCCGTTCAGCAGGGGTCATCTTGCTGAATAAGGATCTATCCCACATCATTCCGCCACGTTGCTTCGTGACGTCAGGGGGCGGGTAAATCACTAGTCGTCGATTAAATTTGGTTAAACAAATTATTTTAAATAATGAATTTTACCGTTGTATTATGGTAGGACTACCAAGTATACCCAAAGTGGTTTTGAAGTTTATTTTGACAAAGGGCGCGTCAACCGTAAAGTAATAATGCGCCACTCTAGCCGAGGGGATATGGGAAGGAAAATCCCATGATGGTCAGAACCAGCCACGGGTTAGGGGTTTTGGTTTATTTGGATTAAGGACGCGTCAACCGTGTGGTCATAATGCACCACTCTTGTCTAAGGGAAGGGGGGGAGGTGGGGCCCATGCTGGTCAGAACCAGCCACGGGTAATGGGAAGAAGGGGGTTTCCCACGTCACGGTCGTCATCGTCTTTGTCATCGTTCGTTTTGTCATTGTCATTGTCGCCGGGGGGTCGTCAAGGGAAGGGGACAAGGTCCCCGACGACGATTGCCAGAGCTCGCCTCTAGTTTGGGGGGAGTAAGATACTCAGCTCTTTCTAGCTGATGTTTGCGGGGTGGACTTTTCTTTCTTTTCTTTCTTTTTCTTTTCTTTTCTTTTCTCTTGAATCGCTTTTACGATTAGCAGACCCCATGCTCGGGCCAAATTCTACCCCAGGCCCAGACGGGTTGGAGGAAAATAGCGGTTCTCCGTCGCGGTCGTCAACGTCTTTGTCATCGTTCGAGTTGTCATTGTCGTCGTCGGGGAGGTAGTCGAGGGGATGTGGAAGGTTCCCCGACGACGACTGGGGGAATGTTCGAGGGGGTTTTGTAAATTAATTTATCAGTAACAAGCGCAGTTGCTCATCGATGGAGAGACGTGCATGCTGCTGCCGTCTGTTATTTTGGCACAACATCAAAAAATTTAAACGATAGCAATAATTAAAAAGGGCCCTCTCATTAGGTAATAAATCATTTGCGGCTCCACAATACTCGCACGCGAATATACACCAGAACTGTATGGCCAGCATATTGTTATTATTTCGCTCGGTTTTGACTCGAACAGTTTTCCGAACGAGTGGTCGTGGACGCGGCGATATCAAAGGGTTTTTATTTTAAAACCCGCTAGTTTAAAAACGTCTCACCTCTAGTGCCCTGACTACGTGAATTAGAGTTGGGGTGGAACGCCAAATCGTCGTGTACGCCCGGTAGGCTGTCGGTTCGAGCAGATATTGGCTCAAGGCCTGAGCAACGACTACCTTTAGACCGGTTGCCCACCCTTTGGGGGCGCAAGGTTTGTTTATTTAAATTAAGGACGCGTCAACCGTTAGGTCATAATCCCACCACTCTAGCCAAAGGGGGGGTTTGGGGAGGAGAGGCCCATGCTGGTCAGAACCAGCCACGGGTTAAAGGGGGGAAGGGGGGGGTTTCTCACGTCGCGGTCGTCATCGTCTTTGTCTTCGTTCGTTGTGTCATTGTCATCGTCGCCGGGGGGTCGTCAGGGGAAGGGGGCAAGGTCCCCGACGACGTTTGCCAGAGCTCGCCTCTAGTTTGGGGAGTAAGATACTCCGCTCTTACTAGCTGATGTCTGCGAGGTGGACTTTCCTCTTGAATTGCCTTTTAGATTAGCAGAGCCATGCTCTGGGCCTATTCTACCCCGGGCCCAGACGGGGTGGGGCGAAAGGGGTGCGTAAAATAAATAGTAGACGCTATATTGGCAAATACCGAATAGAGCTTTAATACTGTCGACTCGACTTTATCTTGCTGGTAGCGCGACTGGGTCTTGGCAGTGGAACTAAGGATTAAGAAGAGAGCGTAGAATTTTGCTGAAGATGTTTAAGATTTCATGGAGAGATAGAATGAAAATGAGGACTTTCAAAGAACAATAAAGGAGGAAATTTATGGAAAAGTTAAAGGAAAAGGGGTTTTAAAAAAATGGATTAAGGGCGCTTTCAACCGATAGTTATAATGCTCCAATCTAGCCTAGGGGATGTGGGGAAGAGGGGCCCATGCTGGTCAGAACCAGCCACGGGTAGGGGGAGGAGAGGGGGATCTCACGACGCGGTCGTCATAGTTTTTGTCATCGTCGTGTTGTCATGGTCATTGTCGTCGGGGGGGGGGGGCGTCAAGAAAAGGGGTAGGGCCCCCGACGATGACTGCCAAAGTTAGCCTCTAGTTTCGGGGAGTTATATATCCCCTGTTACTAGCTGATGTTAGCGAGGTGGACTTTTTCTCTTGAATCACCTTTTACGATTAGCAGAGCCATGCTCTGGATCAATTCTACCCGGGCCCAGATGAGGAGGAAAGTGGTAAGAAGGCGGCTGATGTATCTGATATCTGGGGGGAAGAAGGGCATGAGGGGTTTTTAGATTTAATCAAGTTTTTGATCTTATGTGAAACTTGAAGCGGCATATTATGTGCTAGAGACGACGACGTGAGAAACTAGGGCGCTTCAACCGGTTTAGGTCATATGCCCCGCCTGTGATAAGAAAGTTGATGAGATGAGTTAATGGTGTGTTTGATGATTAGATTGTTTTCTAAGTGTATAGAACATGACAAAATACAAAGATGATGATGATGATGATGATGATGATGATGATGATGATAGTAATTGAATTTGTGTATGATATGAAATTTAATTTTTTTAAAAAGATTACTTTGGATGAGAAATTTAGAAAGTTTGTCGCAGTATCATATGATAGAAGGTCTTCATGTGATTGGGAGAGATCAAATTGCTTGCGCATTGCTTTTTTTTGGTTTATTTGGATTAAGGACGATCAACCGTTAGGTCATAAGGGACCACTCTAGCCCCAAGGGGGGTGGGGGGAAGGGGGGCCCCTGCTGGTGAGAACCCGCCACGGATAAGGGGAAGAGAGAGCCATGTTCTGGGCCAATTCTATCCCGGGCCCAGACGGGGACATTCCTGTTAAAATTGTTATTCCTGTTAAAATTGTTACATAAACATTATTTTACTCTCATGTTTGTGCACTTCTTATTTTGATATATTTCTTAATTGTTAATTACCATATAATTTTTTATTAGTTGTTAGTATAATAATAAGACTCTTATATAAATAAATTAATTAATTAAATAGATTACGGGCGCGTCAACGGTTAAGTCATAATGCGCCACTTTAGCCTAAGGACAGATCTAGCAACAGGCTATGGGGGTGGGTAATGGGTTCTCTTGACACTGTCGTCCTTTTCGAAAACAAAAATTGAACGGTTGGATAATGTTTGTACCAGGGCGTGGGCGTTCACCATCCTCACCTGCAAACAAGCCCTGGAGTAGCCACACAAAGGGACGACGGGCGTGAGAAACTAGGGCGCTTCAACCGGGAAGTCATATTGAAAGTTAATTTTAAATGAGTAAATGGTGTGTTTGTTGATTATATTGTTTTCGAAGTTTATAAAAGAAACGAAATTAATGGTGGTGATTGTAATAGTCAAAGAAAAATGATTTATTTGAATGAAAATAAATAAATGTAATAAGGAAATGATTGTTTTTATGTAAAAAATATATTTTGTTGAATAAATTACTTAGTTTTAGTTTATTTGGATTAAGGACGCGTCAACCGTTAGGTCATAATGCACCACTCTAACCTAGGGGGGGGGGGGAGGAAGGGGGGCCCGTGGTGGTCAGAACCAGCCAAGGGAAAGGGGGAGGAAGGGGGGTTTCTCACGTCGCGGTCGTCATTGTCTTTGTCATTGTTCGTGGTGTCATTGTCTTTGTCATCGTCGCCGGGGGGTCGTCAAGGGAAGGGGGCAAGGTCCCGGCGACGATTGCCCGAGCTCGCCTCTAGATTCGGGGAGTAATATACTACTCTTCTTACTAGCTGATGTTTGCAAGGTGGACTTTTTCTCTTGAATCGCCTTTTACGATTAGCAGAGCCATGGTCTGGGCCAATTCTACCCCGGGCCCAGACGGGGGAATAAGAAATTTAGGAAGTTTGTCGCCGTTGTAAGATACAAGTTCTTCATAATACGATTGGGAGAGATCAAATTGCGTGCGCAAGGCATCATTTTTTTACGTTTTGCCAACATATGACACACGATTAGAGGTTATCTTAATTCTAAAAAACAACAATGGGAGAAACTAGGGCGCTTCGACCTGGTAGGTCATATTGCTTGGCTCGTAATGAAACGACTTTTACTGTTTGTTTTTCTAAATTCTTACACTAAAATAGAAAATAATACGAATGATATAGCAATAGTACAAGTAATAATATTATTTAAAAATAGCGTTTTAAAGTTTTGTTGGTATAGATTAAGGACGCGTCAACTATTAGGTCATAATGCGCCACTACAGCCTAGAAGTTTTTTTGTTGGTTTATTCGGATTAAGGACGCGTCAACCGTTAGGTCATAATGCACCACTCTAACCTAGGGTTAAGGGGAAGGAGGGGCCCATGCTGGTCAGAACCAGCCACCGGTAAGGGGAGGAAAGGGGGTTCTCACGTCACGGTCGTCATTGTCTTCGTCATCGTTCGTGGTGTCATTGTCGTCATCGTCGTCGAGGGGTCGTCAAGGAAAAGGGAAGTTTTGCGACTACGATTGCCAGAGCTCGCCTCTATTTTCAGGGAGTAAAATACTACCCTTCATACTAGCTGATGTTTACGAGGTGGTCTATTTTCAATTAAATCGCCTTTTACGATTTGCAGTGCCGTGCTCTTTGCCAATTCTACCCCGGACCCAGACGGAGGATGGTTCTCTTGTCGTTGTCGACCCTCCTCGTGATCCACCACCCTCACCATGCAACCGGAAGGTTGGCAAGCCCTGGTCTATGTCCGCCGACAAGAACACCAGTAATGGCGCTCCAATCATGCTCGCGACAAGACGCCTAGTGCGCAGGCGCGCGTGTAATTAAGACCCTCCAAAGCTGCAAGAAGATGTTCAAACGAGACTCTGCTTTCTCCTCATTAAGGTTTCGGTGTCGCAAAGAACAGAGCACGACGTCTCAACAGCGAACTTCGGAAAAAGTGTCTGACGAACAAAAAGCTGTGTTCTCGTCCGTGTGACGAGAGAGTATCGTACATGGATGATACAGCAGCATCTCCCTTCTCCCACGCAGCTGGTTGAATCATGTGTTCTCCATGTCCGGCCTATTTAGATTAATAATAACCTTGTCGATTTAAAATTTGCAATATTTTATCAAGGGTGTGTTAATCTTTAGGTCAAAATTCCCCACTCTAGCCTGGGGAGAAAATCCCAAACAACAACGACGACGTGAGAAACTAGGGCGCTTCAACCGGTTAGGTCATATTGCGTCGCCTGTGAATGAAAGTAATTAAGAAAAGTTAATGCAGATATGTTTGATGATAAGATTGTTTTCTAAGTGTATAAAAAACAAAATAATTGATGATGATGAAAGTAATAGCAAAATAAAAGTTATGTGTGTTAATAAAAATAAAGAAAAGAAAGAAATGTTAATGATGTGAATTAAATTTTGTTAAATAGATTAATTACTATGGATGAGAAATTTAGAAAGTTTGTCGCCGTTATCATATGATAGAAGTTCTTCATATGATTGGGAGAGATCAAATTGCGTGCGCAAGGCATCATATTTGGTACATTCTGCTAGCATATGATGTACGGTTAAAGGTACATCACATGTGTCACATATGGGAATAATCTATTCTCTGGTTAAGAGATATCCGTGAGTAAGGCTTTTGGTTTTTGGTTTATTTGGATTAAGGACGCGTCAACCGTTAGGTCATAATGCACCACTCTAGCCTAAGGGGGGGGGGGGCCCATGCTGGTCAGAACCAGCCACGGGTAATGGGAGGAAGGGGGGTTTCTCACGTCGCGGTCGTCATCGTCTTTGTCATTGTCCGTTGTATCATTGTCATCGTCGCCAGGGGGTCGTCAAGGGAAGGGGGCAAGGTCCCCGACGACGATTGCCAGAGCTCGCCTCTAGTTTCGGGGAGGAAAATCCGTTCTTTCTAGCTGATGTTTGCTGGTGGACTTTTTCGCTTGAATCGTCTTTTACAATTAGCTGAGCCATGCTCTGGGCCAATTCTACCCCGGGCCCAGACGGGGTCACGGGTAAGGGGCGGAAGGGGGTTTTCCACGTCACGGTCGTTTGTTTATTTGTTTGTTTATTTGGATTAAGGACGCGTCAACCGTTAGGTCATAATGCACCACTCTAGCCTAGGGGAGGGGGGGGCATGATGGTCAGAACCAGCCACTGGTAAGGGGAGGAAGGGGGGTTGATCGTCTTTGTCATCGTTCGTTGTGTCATTGTCATTGTCGCCGGGGGGTCGTCAAGGGAAGGGGACAAGGTCCCCGACGACGATTGCCAGAGCTCGCCTCTATAGTTTCGGGGAGTAAGATACTCAGCTTTTTCTAGCTGATGTTTAGGAGGTGGACTTTTCTTTTCTTTTCTTTTTCTTTTCTTTTCTTTTCTCTTGAATCGCTTTTTACGATTAGCAGAGCCATGCTCTGGGCCAAATTCTACCCCAGGCCCAGACGGGTTGGAGGAAAATAGCGGTTCTCACGTCGCGGTCGTCAACGTCTTTGTCATCGTTCGAGTTGTCATTGTTGTCGTCGGGGAGGTAGTCGAGGGGATGTGGAAGGTTCCCCGACGACGACTGGAGGAATGTTCGAGAGAGTTTTGTCAATAAATTTATCAGTAACACGTGCAGTTGCTCATCGATGGAGAGACGTGCATGCTGCTGCCGTCTGTTATTTTGGCACTACATCAACGACGACGACGTGAGAGATAGGGCGCTTCAACCGGTTAGGTCAATATTGCGCCGCCCGTGAATGAAAGTAAATGAGAAGAGTTAATGCAGGTATGTTTGATGATTAGATTGTTTTCTAAGTGTATAAATAACAAAATAAATTGATGATGAAGAAAGTAATAGCAAAATAAAAGTTATGTATGTAAATGAAAATAAAGAAAAGAAAGAAATGTGTAAGATGTGAATTAAATTTTGTTAAATAGATTACTATGGATGAGAAATTTAGAAAGTTTGTCGCCATTATCATATGATAGAAGTTCTTCATATGATTGGGAGAGATCAAATTGCGTGCGCAAGGCATCATATTTGGTACATTCTGCTAGCATATGATGTACGGTTAAAGGTACATCACATGTGTCATATATGGGAATAATCTATTCTCTGGTTAAGAGATATCCGTGAGTAAGGCTTTTGGTTTTTGGTTTATTTGGATTAAGGACGCGTCAACCGTTAGGTCATAATGCACCACTCTAGCCTAAGGGGGGTGAGGAGGGGCCCATGCTGTCAGAACCAGCCACGGGTAATGGGAGGAAGGGGGGTTTCTCACGTCGTGGTCGTCATTGTCTTTGTCATTGTCCGTTGTATCATTGTCATCGTCGCCAGGGGGTCGTCAAGGGAAGGGGCAAGGTCCCCGACGACGATTGCTCTGCCATGCCATGCTATGCATATCGATATGATTGCCATGCTCTGGGCCAATTCTACAACGGGCCAAGACGAGGGGGGAATAATAAGCCAATTAATTTTTGCTTGATGTTTGCGAGATGTTCTTTGTCACTTTCCTCGACGACGATGTGAGAAACTAGGGCCTTTCACAATTAGCATACTAGCCATTTGCTTGGTCAATTCCACTCCGGGCTCAGACGCAAAATACTTCATTTGTAACCAGTATTTAAATAATTGCTTTTTCTATAAAATGGATTAATTAATTGCACCCTTATAGGGAACAATTCACTACAAGTCGGTATCACGACATCGTATAGCTGTTTGTTCCGTTCGATTGTACAGAAAAAGGGGATTTTCTACATAGTTAAAAGTGATTAAATAGTTTCCGTTGCAGATCGGTTTAACCCGTGTTGGAATGCATTTACTCAACCAGGTACCGGCTGATGAACACACTGTGCTGGTTTCAACAGTGATGTGGCCGAAACGATTTTTCAAAACAAATTGCATGTCACCCCCATGTGTTATCTCGAGCCGGTGCACTATCGAGACCTACGTATATCGATATGAAAAATTGCCACTTCCAAAGTCCGCCGAGCTAATTTGCGTAATTTACGTTTTACGAAGCTGGTGCCGGTGGGTAGGCGAAACCACGTTAGCCGAATTGTCAGGGAGGCCGCACAAAAAAAGTGACTGTCAGTGTATGCGTGCACGGGGGTTGTCTGCCTGCCTGCGAAAAAAGAACATTACACTTTTATGAATGATTTATGAGGATTTGCCAAAAGCTTTCGTTAAACCTTTTGCAAGCTGTATTTATTTTGTGGAGACCGACATGCTTTAAAATTAAAATTAGAATGCACTTAAAGTTATACGATTAAAATTCGAGGAAACAAGTAAATATTAAAGCCGTAACGGAACAGTCGACGATAACGTGTTTATCTTGCACAGAATTTTAATTTTATAATCTAAGAATGAAAAGTTAACATTTCAATAATAAATAGTATGATGATCAAGGTTAAAGACAAGACATAACGTACGAGTTGGTTTTGGTTTATTAAGTGAAGGGTTCGTCAACCGTTGGGTCATAATGCACCACTCCAAGCATCAAGGTTTTTTTTGGTTTATTTGGATTAAGGACGCGTCAACCGTTAGGTCATAATGCACCACTCTAGCCTAGGGGGGGGGGGAAGAGGGGCCCATGCTGGTCAGAACCAGCCACGGGAAAGGGGAGGAAGGGGGGTTTCTCACGTCGCTGTCGTCATTGTCTTTGTCATTGTTCGTGGTGTCATTGTCTTTGTCATCGTCGCCGGGGGGTCGTCAAGGGAAGGGGGCAAGGTCCCCGGCGACGATTGCCAGAGCTCGCCTCTAGATTCGGGGAGTAATATTCTACCCTTCTTGCTAGCTGATGTTTGCAAGGTGGACTTTTTCTCTTGAATCGCCTTTTACGATTAGCAGAGCCATGCTCTGGGCCAATTCTACCCCGGGCCCAGACGGGGCGCCTGTGATACTGAAAGTTGATTAGGTGAGTTTAATGGTGTGTTTGCTGATTAGATTGTTTTCTACGTGTAAGAAGAGAAAATGATGATGAGAGTAATAGCATAAGAAAAGTTATTTTTGTGGATAGGAATAAATAAAAGAAGTGTGTATGGTGTGAATGAAATTTTGTTAAAAAGATTACTTTGGATGAGAAATTTAGAAAGTTTGTCGCCGTTATCATATGATAGAAGTTCTTCATAATATGATTGGGGTAGATCAAATTGCGTGCGCAAGGCATCGTCTTGTGTCGCTGGAAACCCTCGTATAAAAACTTTCTAGTAGAATAGTTGTTACGGGATACGAACCATGTTACCTCCAGAATCCCTGTTTTAGTTACCTTTAAAAAACGATTCGGGTAGGTAAGTTTTTTTTTTGTTTATTTGTATTAAGGACGCGTCAACCGTTAGGTCATAATGCACCACTCTAGCCTAGGGGGGGGGGGGGGGGGAAAGGCCCATGCTGGTCAGAACCAGCCACGTGTAAGGGGAGGAAGGGGGGTTTCTCACGTCGCGGTCGTAATCGTTTTTGTCATCGTTTGTTGTGTCATTGTCATCGTCGCCGGGGGGTCGTCAAGGGAAGGGTTTTGGTTTATTTGGATTAAGGACGCGTCAACCGTTAGGTCATAATGCACCACTCTAGCCTAAGAGGGAGGGGTGGAGAAGGAGGGCCCATGCTGGTCAGAACCAGCCACGGGTAAGGGGAGGAAGGGGATTTCTCACGTCGCGGTCGTCATCGTCTTTGTCATCGTTCGTTGTGTCATTGTCATCGTCGCCGGGGGGTCGTCAAGGGAAGGGGACAAGGTCCCCGACGATGATTGCCATAGCTCGCCTCTAGTTTCGGGGAGTAAGATTCTCAGCTCTTTCTAGCTGTTGTTTGCGAGGTGGACTGTTTCTCTTCAATCGCCTTTTACGATTAGCAGAGCCATGCTTTGGGCCAATTCTACCCCGGGCCCAGACGGGGGCGGGTAGGTTAGGATAGGAACTCATACGTATTTCTCTTGTGCCACCAATGTTAGAATATGTACGTTTTTTTTTTAATCGTTAATTAAGTTTAAGGGCGCGTAAACGGTTAGGTCATAATACTTTACTCGAGCCTAGTAAATATGGAGAAGAGATGCCCTTCATGGTCAGAACCAGCCACGGGTAGAGGTATTCTCATGACGCGGTCGTCTTTGTGTCATCGTTCGTGTTGTCCTGGTCGTCGTCGCCGGGGATTTCGTCAAGGGAAGGGGGATAGATCCCGACGACGAATTCCAGAGCTTGCTTCTAGTTTCGGGGAGTAATAAACTATCCCTCTTACTAGCTGCTGTTTGCACTTTTTTTTTTTGTAAAACCGTTAGGTCATAACGCACCACTCTAGCCTAGGGGATATGGAGAGGAGGAGCCCATGCTGGTCAGAACCAGCCACGAGAAATGGGAGGAAGGGGGTTTCTTACGTCGCTGTCGTCATCGTCTTCGTCATCGTTCGTTGTGTTGTCATCGTCGTCGAGGGGTTGTCAAGGGAAGAGGACAAGGTCCCCGACGACGATTGCCAGAGCTCGCCTCTAGTTTCGGGGAGTAATATGCTCCGCTGTTACTAGCTGATGTTTTCGAGGTGGACTTTTTCTCTTGAATCGCCTTTTACGATTAGCAGAGCCATGCATTCTCTGGGTTAATTCTACCCTGGACCTACGGGGAGTATAGACACGTAAATGCCACTTTTTTACATAGTCACATAACTACAGGCCATACAGGGAAGGTTATCAGAAATGAAAGAGTTGTGAATGGTGAATGAGGGAGGGATGGTCTTCATCAAAACCGCACTTGGTTCAATGCATCATGCCAATACGACAGGAAGATGAAATACCAGCGTTCAAAGGCCACCCAATATTTGGCACACAAAAATAACAAAAACTAAGCGAAAACCAATCATCACGCACTGCAAATACAAACTGACTCGTTTCCGCTCGACTGAGCAATAGGAAAATATTTTTCATCTCGAGGAAAATGCAATTAAAACATGATTTATGTTTTTTTATTGAAATTGGTTTTTACAGGATGAAGATTCTGTAATTGAATGGGCCAATTCAATAACTGACCAAGTTACAAAGACCACATTCTGAGATAAATAGATAAAAGAAATAACGCAGCAAATTTTTAAAAGCATACAAAATTGCACACTACTAAACCTTAAGATACCTAACAATATAATTTAGGGATAGTTATTTTTTTGACTTTACTTTCCCTGGAAAAAAATCAGTAATTTTTTTTTACTTGGTCAGTTATTGACTTGAGGTTGTCACTTGGGCATTTCTTGCATTTAATCCTGTCAAATAAGATCGTATATTGACGTTTGGAGGAAAAAATTGCGATGTCGCTGAATTTTTGCAGAGACCTTCCTTATATAATACTTATTAACATACTAAAACTCCCCTACAATCGGACTGGAGCTTCGGCCGCCATATTGGAAAATGGCGACCAAAAGGTGTTTGTTATCGAATATCTCCAAATTTGTTTGAGAAAGACAAAATATTTCAATTACAAAAATATTCCCCATTCAATTCCCTACAAAACAGGTGTCTTCTATAGTTTTGGTAGGGGCAAAGGTTACGTCACAAAATCGTAGTTTATATGTTGCTCATTGGAGTACCAGCTTATTTCCAAATTTTCACGCCCAGCATCAAACAATGCCCGGTAAATCCGCAAGAAATCGATTTAAATACAAAAGGACTTTTGTACGGGGTTCATGAAAGCTTCCATTAGTATTTAAAAAAATCAGGTCTGCGAAATTGAACTTTGCATTTACCCGGAATTTGGGTTTTTCCATTGTTGGCATTTCCTAAAAAATGCCCTTTTTGACTGTCCATTATGAAGCACTAAATAGCATTGGAGGAAAAATTCTTTCTATGCACATTGAAATGACATAAATAATGAGCCGATTACAACTAAAGTTTAAATCCAATATGACAGCTAATTCCTTATATTCACAATATGAATACTGTTTTCGTGCTGTTTTTACACTCTTTTTGTTACATAATTCACTTTGATGTTGTGGATATTAGGAATTAGCAGCCATATTGGATTTATACTTTGGTTGTAATCGGATCATTATTTGAGTCATTTCAACGTGCGTAGGAAGAATTTTTCCTCCATTGCTATTTAGTGCTTAATAATGGACAGTCAAAAAGGGCATTTTTGAGGAAATGCCAACAATGGAAAAACCCAAATTCCGGGTAAATGCAAACTTCGATTTCGCAGACCTGATTTTTTAAAATACTAATGGAAGCTTTCATGAACCCCGTACAAAAGTCCTTTTGTATTTAAATCGATTTCTTACGGATTTACCAGGCATTGTTTGATGCTGGGCGTGAAAATTTGGAAATAAGCTGGTACTCCAATGAGCAACATATAAACCACGATTTTGTGACGTAAAACCCTTTTCCCCTACCAAAACTATAGAAGACACCTGTTTTGTAGGGAATTAAATGGGGAATATTTTTGCCATTGAGATATTTTGTCTATCTCAAACCAATTTGGAGATATTCGATAACAAACACCTTTTGGTCGCCATTTTCCAATATGGCGGTCGAAGCTCCAGTCCGATTGTAGGGGAGTTTTAGTATGTTAATAAGTAGTATATAAGGAAGGTCTTTGCAAAAATTCAGCGACATCGCAATTTTTTCCTCCAAAAATTCTTATTTGACAGGATTAATTACCTTTTTTTCATTTTAAGGAATAAAACCATTTTTGAGCCTTTTTCCATAAACCCCTTTGCAGCCACATATCAATAAACTATCACGTCACTTGAAAAATAACTGTAAAAATAAAAATACATATGAACATTTTTATTTTTAAAACTTTACGCAAAATATATTATTTTATCTTTAACTATTTGTATAATAATATAGTTTTTTTTTGGCTTATTTGGATTAAGGACGCGACAACCGTTAGGTCATAATGCACCACTCTAGCCTAAGGTGGGTGGGGAGGAGGGGCCCATGCTGGTCAGAACCAGCCACGGGTAAGGGGAGGAAGGGGGGTTTCTCACGTCGTGGTGTCATCGTCTGTGTCATCGTTCGTTGTGTCATTGTCATCGTCGCCGGGGGGTCGTCAAGGGAAGGGGGCAAAGTCCCCGACGACGATTGTCAGAGCTCGCCTCTAGTTTGGTGAGTAAGATACTCTGCTATTACTAGCTGTTGTTCGCGAGGTGGACTTTTTCTGATGAATCGCTTTTTACGATTAGCAAAGCCATGCTCTGGGCCAATTCTACCCCCGGCTGGTCAGAACCAGCCATGGGTAGGGGTAGGAAAATTGGGATTCTCACGTCGCTGTCGCCATCGTCGTTCTCATCGTTCGTGGTGACGGAAGTCGTCGTCGTCGTCGTTAAAGTCATTAAAGGGAGGGAGAGGAGTCCCGGACGATGATTAGCAGAGCTCGCCGCTAGCTTAAGGTAGTAAAATACTCCCTTACATACCAGATGTTTTAGAGATGGTCTTTCCTCTTTCCTTGCTCTAGTGTGTAAAAAAAAAACGACGTGAGAAACTAGGGCGCTTCAACCGGTTAGGTCATATTGCGCCGCCTGTGAATGAAAGTAAATGAAAAGAGGTAATGCAGGTATGTTTGATGATTATATTGTTTTCTAAGTGTATAAATAACAAAATAAGCTAATGATGATGACAGTATAATAGCCAAATAAAAGTTTATGTATGTGAATGAAAAGAATGAAAATAAATAAATATGTATGATGTGAATTAAATTTTGTTAAATAGATTACAATGGATGAGAAATTTAGAAAGTTTGTCGCCGTTATCATATGATAGAAGTTCTTCATATGATTGGGAGAGATCAAATTGCATGCGCAAGGCATCATATTTGGTACATTCTGCAAACATATGATGTACGGTGAAAGGTTCATCACATGTGTCACATATGGGAATAACCTTTCTCCTGGTTAAGAGATATCCGTGAGTTAGGCGTGTGTGGCCTATACGAAGTCTAGACAATACCACCTCTTCTCTACGTGAGAGTCGAGACGTAGGTGGACGAATTTTATTAGTCAATGTGGGCATCACACTACGCAATTTGTTATTTTGCAACACATCCCAAGATGCTTGTCGCAAATCCAACAATTTTTGCTTGAATCCACTCTTGACATCTGGAACTGGAACTAGATTGTAAAATCTAGTTGTCAGCTTGAGAGCTCGAAAAAGATATTCAAAACCACGATCTTGTCTCAAAGTCGGGGCCAGCACGAACACGCTAGCTAGAGAGGAACAAATTATTTAAAGAACTTAAATGACGACGTGAGAAACTAGGGCGCTTCAACCGACTTTGTCATATTGTGCTGCCTTTGACAGAGTAAATTAATGAAATAAGTTAATTTGGTGTGTTTGTAGATTATATTACTTTCTTAAATTTATTAAATAAAAAATAATTGTATAGATTATAGTAAGGCAGAAGAAAAATCATTTCTTTCAATAAAAATGTTTTAAAATGAATGTTTGTTTATTTGGATTAAGGACGCGTCAACCGTTAGGTCATAATGCACCACTCTTACCTAGGGGGGGGGAGGAGAGGGGCCCATGCTGCTCAGAACCAGCCACGGGAAAGGGGAGGAAGGGGGGTTTTTTCACGTCGCGGTCGTCATTGTCTTTGTCATTGTTCGTGGTGTCATTGTCTTAGTAATCGTCGCCGGGGGGTATTAAAATGAATGATTTTGTTCTGGTTTCAGGTAAGTCGTTAGTAAGATATTTGTGCGGAAGTTGTAATGGTTGTCAAGAATTCGCTTGTGGCTGAGGTAGCACTATGTTAAATCCTTCATCTGACTGCCACTGACTGGAATCAAACCAACGATCTCGCTAATCAGAGTCACACGTTAAACGATGTTCTATTTATAGGCCTACCAATGTCGGTAACAAACGTATGACGATGTTATGCTCAGCCAGGCTGCACGAACCAGCCACATCGTGTATGAACTTCATTAAAAGTAAATTAGAAAATTATCACTGAAAGCAATCTGGATTTGATGGAAGTAAATTACAGTCCTTCGGTGTGACCCTGATCTGTCACATGGGGATGTGATCAAACACGTTCTGACATTGATGACCCTAATTCACGGGATGGTGAGTAAGTGACGTGTTGATGGACAAAAGTGGAAAGCTGTGTACCTCGACTCACTCTGATTCATAGGATACGAGGTAATGATGGAGAAACATGTTGTGGCAATATGAAGTACGACGACGACGTGAGAAACTAGGGCGCTTCAACCGGTTAGGTCCATATTGCGCCGTCCCGTGAATAAAAGTTATGTATGTAAGTGAAAATAAAGAAGATAAAGAAATGTGTATGAAGTTAATTAAAGTTTGTTAAATAGATTACTATGGATGAGAAAATTTAGAAAGTTTGTCGCTGTTTTCATATGATAGAAGTTTTCCATATGATTGGAACAAAGAGGAAAAAGGAAAAGACACCACTACCGACGATGGTAATGACAACAACGGCAGTTCTTCCTTTGCAGAATGGCGACGACGACGTAAGAAACAAGGGCGCTTCAATCAATTATGGCGTTTTCCATTGGCCGCACTCAGGTCACACTAGTGCGCCCTAGTGCGCACTGGATTGCCACTTGTCTTTTCATTTGTTCAGTTTTGTAATGTTATTCAAGTGGAGGTTGACAACAATGACATCTATGCACTCGCCGAGTGCATGCCAATGGAAAACGCCATTAGATTATTTTGCACCGCCTGTGATATTAAAAGTTATTGAAATGAGTTTGTGGTGTGTTTGATGATATTATTTCTAAGTTTATAACAGGGAAGAAAATAATGATTGTGATCATAGTAATAGAAAATATATAACATGTTTTTTTTATTACCTTTTTTAAGTTATTGATACACATATGTACCACCACATTTCAATATTTACACTATTAAATCGGACAGTTCTACATACTTTTAGCCTGGGTAAAAAGCTGCTTTATTTTGTTCTGAATTGGTAGAATTTTTCCCTATTAAATTACAATGATAACAAGGATTTTTGTAATAGTTGAAAAATCAAATTGTGTATAAATACACAGAAAACATTAAATTTCCGGCATGTCCCGGATATTTTGTTTGCCTGTAGTAGATTCAATTTGAACATGAAAACAAAACGAAAAAAACGAAAAATTCCCCAAAACATCTAATTTTTTATAATCAAATCAATTTTTTAATTTTTTTTTCAACTTTGATGTCAATTTGGAATCAAAATCTGCATTTTGTTCCTAAAACATGAAGGGAAAAAAAATTAAAAAATTTCTAAAATTATTTTTAAAATATCACAAAATTTAAATTGCTGAATTAGAAAGCAAAATTTGGGTCGCTTAATACTGTCTTATAAAGGGTTAAGGGCACGTCAACCGTTAGGTCATAATGTGCCACTAGCCTAGGGGATATGGAGATGAGGGGCCCATGCTTGTAAGAACCAGCCATGGGCAATGGGGAGGAAGGGGGGTTCTCACTTCACGCTCATCATCGTCTTCGTCATCGTTCGTTTTGTCAATGTCGTCGTCGTCGTTGAAGAGGTCGTCAAGGGAAGAGGGAGATGTCCCCGACGACGATCGCCTGAGCTCGCCTCTTGTTTCGGGTATTAATTTACTCCCTACTTACCTGCTTAATTGCAGTCTGATTTTTAGTTTTTTCCCCGTTTATTTAGATTAAGGACGTGTCAACCGTTAGTCATAAGGCTGTTCTGTAGCCTGATATAACAATCGTGAGAAACATGGGCGCTTCAACCGCTTAGGTCATATTGCGCCGCTTGTGATATTGTATGTTAATATATTGAGTTAATTGTGTGTTTGTTTGTTAAGTTGATTTGGATTTAAGGGCGCGTCCACCTTAAGCTTATTTCTGTTTTATTATGCGTTCAAGCTATGTCTATGAAGTATATATTGCTGCATAGGTTACAGCAGGCGCCAAAGTGTCTTTGGAGTAATTTTTCGTCGTTGCTATAAGGGAAACCAGTATCGTCGACGACGACGTGAGAAACTAGGGCGCTTCAACCGGTTAGGTCATATTGCGCCGCCTGTGAATGAAAGGAAATGAGAAGAGTGAATGCAGGTATGTTTGATGATTAGATTGTTTTCTAAGTGTATAAATAACAAAATAAATTGATGATGAAGAAAGTAATAGCAAAATAAAAGTTATGTATGTAAATGAAAATAAAGAAAAGAAACAAATGTGTAAAATTAAATTTTAAAGATGAGAAATTTAGAAAGTTTTGTCGCCGTTATCATATGATAGAAGTTCTTCATATGATTGGGAGAGATCAAATTGCGTGCGCAATGCATCATATTTGGCACATTCTGCTAGCATATGATGCACGGTTAAAGGTACATCACATGTGTCACATATGGGAATAACCTTTTCTCTGGTTAAGAGATATCCGTGTGTTAGGCGTGTATGGCCTATACGAATTCTAGACAATACCACCTCTTCTCTACGTGAGAGTCGAGACGTAGGTGGACGAATTTTGTTAGTCAATGTGGGCATCACACTATGCAATTTGTTATTTTGCAACACATCCCACGATGCTTGTGATGTCATTACTTATATAAGGTACGTTCCGAATGATGCTCCCATACGCGCCCATGCACAACACCCAGACATGCCCAAGATGCCCGAGGTTTAACATTGAGCATTACGGGCGTTGTGATGGCGGCGGTGTTAACGGAATGCTTTGGGCACGCGCAAGCTGCAAGTTAGCATCATTCGGAACGTACCCATAGTGTGTATTGCTTTCGCAAGGTATCAAATATTATCATTGTCCCAGGTATTGAGTAAATTCAACTTTATTTCCAAACATAATAAAGACATACATAAATCCACACACAACGTCAGCCATGATTGTGCTATTTAAGTGATTTGAGACCGTGGTGCGATTGTGCGCGTGCAGTGACATGTGCTCGAACTAGTCAGGGCTCTAGTCGTCTCCACGGCCCTGGTTCGACTCCGAGTCAGAGGAGCCAGAATCACCGGTGTCCGAAGAAGGTTCGGGAGGTGGCGGAGGTGGCGCAGCCGGACCGAAGATGTTCTTGAAGTTCTTGGAGACCACACTACCCCAGTTTTTCTAGAACATAGTTATGCCAAGATACAGACCACAACAATTGGGTTTATTTGGATTAGGACGCGTCAACCGTTAGGTCATAATGCACGACTCTAGCCTATGGGATGTGCGGAGGAGGAGCCCATGCTTGTCGGAACCAGCAACAGGTATAAAGGGGATTTTGTTTTTTTTTGGATTAAGGACGCGTCAACCGTAAGGTTATATTTGGTTTATTTGGATTAAGGACGCGTCAACCGTTAGGTCATAATGCACCACTCTAGCCTAAGGGGGGTGGGGAGGAGGAGCCCATGCTGGTCAGAACCAGCCACGGGTAAGGGGAGAAAGGGGGGGGGGGTTCTCACGTAGCGGTCGTCATCGTCTTTGTCATCGTTCGTTGTGTCATTGTCATCGTCGCCGGGGGTCGTCAAGGGAAGGGGACAAGGTCCCCGACGACGATTGACAGAGCTCGCCTCTAGTTTCGGGGAGTAAGATACTCCGCTCTATAACTAGCTGATGTTTGCGAGGTGAACTTTTTCTCTTGAATCGCCTTTTACGATTAGCAAAGCCGTGCTCTGGGCCAATTCTACCCCGGGCCCAGACGGGGACGTTAGGTCATAATGCACCACTCAAATCTAGAGGGGGGGAGGAGGAGCCTATGCTGGTCAGAACCAGCCACGGGTAAGGGGAGGACAGGGGGTTCTCACGTCGCGGTCGTCATTGTCTTTGTCATCGTTCGTAATGTCATTGTCGTCGTCGTCGTCGTCGAGCGGTCGTCAATGGTCACTCTTTTTTCCTGGAGTAAAAGTACTACCCTTCATACTAGCTGATGTTTGCGAGGTGGACTTTTTCTCTTGAATTGCCTTTTACGATTAGCAGAGCCATGCTCTGGGCCAATTCTACCCCGGGCCCAGACGGGGAACCGGTGGAAAGGGAGGTTCTCACGTCGCGGCCGTAATCGTCTTAGTCATCGTTCGTTTGTCATTTCAAGGCGACAACAACAATTACAACATCAGTCACGTAAACTAACTATAGCTGATGATTGCAAGTTAGACTATTCTTTTTTATCGCCTTTATGATTAGCAGAGTCATGCTCTCGGCCAATTATTCTACCCCTGGCCCAGACGAGAGTGCAACCAAAATGTGAAAAACTCCAAGTTTGTGATGTACGAGTGGCCCAAGTTGTATACAACAGGTTATTTCGTGAGTTAAAAACCAAACTTACGTAGGATCCGCTCTTGGCCACGCAGTCTACGAACTTCCCGGCAGTTTGGCATTCGTCATCGCCGGCGGCTGTAACAGACAAGGTGTTACAGAATCAAATCACTTCCACCAGCCAACGACGACGTGAGAAACTAGGGCGCTTCAACCGGTTAGGTCATATTGCGCCGCCTGTGATATTGAAAGTTGATAAGTTGAGTTAATGGTGTTGGTGTGTTTGATGATTATATTGTTTTCTAGATGTATATAAGAAAAGAAAATTGATTGACTGATTAATTGATTGGATTGATTAATCGAGACGATGAGTGGTGATACATGAGGATGAAGTATAAACAGAAGGGAGGAGTGGAAACCCGGTACCGGCACGTAGCCTTCTCCTTTCGAAAAGTACCAAGGGGACCAACGGCTTAACGTCCCATCCGAAAGGTTGGTGTAACTTTGACAGTCACAGGTTCCTCCACTAACCCGGACTGCCGAGCAGACGTCGAGGTCGAGGAGAATGAAGCCGTTACACTAGCTTTCGAACCCTCCATCTGCTCTAACAAGCGGAATACGTGAGTTTCAGGAAATAGCGGTCACCCACTCTACCCATGACCACGCCCAATTCTGCTTAACTTCGGTGTTCGAGTGGGAACCGGTTGAACGAGCTCGGCTAAACCACTGGCTGAAAAGAAAATTATGATGATGATAGTATTGTTTGTTTATTTGGATTAAGGACGCGTCAACCGTTAGGTCAAAATGCACCACTCTAGCCTAAGGGGGGGGGGGGGGGGGGCACATGCAGGTCAGAACCAGCCACGGGTAAGGGGAGGAAGGGGATTTCTCAAGTCGCGGTTGTCATCGTCTTTGTTATTGTTCGTTGTGTCATTGTCATCGTCGCCGGGGGATCGTCAAGGGAAGGGGACAAGGTCCCCGACGACGATTGCCAGAGCTCGCCTCTAGTTTCGGGGAGAAAGATACTCCGCTCTTTCTAGCTGATGTTAGCGAAGTGGACTTTTTCTCTTGAATCGAATTTTAAGATTAGCAAAGCCATGCTCTGGGCCAAATTCTACCCCGGGCCCAGACGGGGGTCCCATGCTGGTCAGAACCATGCCACGGGTAAGGGGAGGAAGGGGGTTTCTCAAGTCGCGGTCGTCATCGTCTTTGTCATCGTTCGTTGTGTCATTGTCATCGTCGCCGGGGGGTCGTCGAGGTTTTTGGTTTATTTGGATTAAGGACGCGTCAACCGTTAGGTCATAATGCACCACTCTAGCCTAAGGGGGGGGGGGGGGGAAGAAGGGACCATGCTGGTCAGAACCAGCCACGGGTAAGGGGAGGAATAGGGGTTTCTCACGATGCGGTCGTCATCGTCTTTGTCATCGTTCGTTGTGTCATTGTCATCGTCGCCGGGGGGGTCGTCTAGGGAAGGGGGCAAGGTCCCGACGACGATTGCCAAAGCTCGCCTCTAGTTTCGGGGAGAAAGATACTCCGCTCTTTCTAGCTGATGTTTGCGAGGTGGACTTTTTTTCTTGAATCGCCTTTTACGATTAGCAAAGCCATGCTCTGGGCCAAATTCTACCCCGGGCCCAGACGAGGTAGACAATTGTACTGGGAAGAAAGGAACAAAAATACAGCAAGACCGCTGGTAATGTTGAAACACTTCAAACCACAACAGCTGGCCCCAAGGGTGGAATAACGCCAATGCTACATATTTATCATCGGAAACAAAATCTTATTGGTATAAAATCATCCACAACATTATCACAACAAATTAATGAATTTTTAAGATTAAACTTGCTCCTGCACCCACATGCACAACGACGACGTGAGAAACTAGGGCGCTTCAACCGGTTAGGTCATATTGCGCCGCCTGTGAATGAAAGTAAATGAGAAGAGTTAATGCAGGTGTGTTTGTTGATTAGATTGTTTTCTAAGTGTATAAATAACAAAATAAATTGAAGATGATGAAAGTAATAGCAAAATAAAAGTTATGTATATGTCAATGAAAATTTAAAAGAAATTTTTTTTTAATGTGTATGATGTGAATTAAATTCTGTTAAATAGATTACTTTGGATGAGAAATTTGGAAAGTTTGTCGCCGTTATCACATGATAGGTTTATTTTGGATTAAGGACGCGTCAACCGTTAGTTCTTCATATGATTGGGAGAGATCAAATTGCATGCGCAAGGCATCATATTTGGTACATTCTGCTAGCATATGATGAACGGTTAAAGGTACATCACATGTGTCACATATGGGAATAACCTTTTCTCTGGTTAAGAGATATCCGTGTGTTAGGCGTGTGTGCCCTATACGAAGTCTAGACAATACCACCTCTTCTCTACGTGAGAGTCGAGACGTAGGTGGACGAATTTTGTTAGTCAATGTGGGCATCACACTACGCAATTTGTTATTTTGCAACACATCCCAAGATGTTTGTCGCAAATCCAACAATCTTTGTATTTGTTAATTTGGATTAAGGACGCGACAACCGTTAGGTCATAATGCACCACTCTAGCCTAGGGGGATTGGGGGGGGAGGAGGAGCCCATGCTGGTCAGAACCAGCCACGGGTAAGGGGAGGAAGGGGGGTTTCTCACGTCGCGGTCGTCATCGTCTTTGTCATCGTTCGTTTTGTCATTGTCATCGTCGCCGGGGGGTCGTCAAGGGAAGGGGGCAAGGTCCCCGACGACGATTGCCAGAGCTCGCCTCTAGTTTGTGGAGTAAGATACTCCGCTCTTACTATAGCTGATGTTTGCGAGGTGGACTTTTTCTCTTGAATCGCCTTTTACGATTAGCAGAGCCATGCTCTGGGCCAATTCTACCCCGGGCCCAGACTTGCTTAAATCCACTTTTGACATCTGGAACGGGAACTAGATTGAAATCAACGTCGCGACGCTGGGAAGCTTCCTTAGCAGCCCTATCAGCGTGTTCATTTCCCTCTATGCCCACGTGTCCAGGTATCCAGCAAAACTCTATTATATATCCCTTAGAGGTTAGTTTTTCTAAATAGAATTGGATGTCTTGTACTAAATGATGACTAGAATACATGTGTTTTATAGCTTGAAGTGAACTTAAACTATCTGAACACAAAAGGTAGTCTCCACAACGACAGCGTAGAATGTATTTAAGAGCTTCACGGATGGCGAATAACTCTGCAGTGAAAACTGAACACACGTCGCTTAGCCTGAAACGTTCAGTTAAGGTGGAGCAATAAAAGGCACTTCCAACCTTGTTGTCAATTTTGGAGCCATCTGTGAATACCAAAGTAAACCTTTGATGTTCATGGCAAATCTTTCTACATGCACAACAAATGCACGCAACTAGACAACATAACCCATAGATTAACGCAATGCGAAGGAGACGATAAAAGTTGGGCGTGGCTGTCCAAATAAATAGCACCGATAATTGGAATAGATAAGTAAAAAATTACAGCAGGCATATTAGGTGCCCCTGACATAAGGATACAAGATGGTAGGAAGCAAACAGCAACAAACTTTGTGATAGCGCAGATGAGCAACTATTACAACGGGACGAAAACCATACTGCTTGGAAATACAATTAATTTATTTATTTATTTTATTTATTTATTTCAGAACAATATTTTAAACCAAGAAGCACTCAAATCGGCGCAAATACGGGAAGTACACATGTTTTTACCTCTATGTTTTCCACCTCCAAAATTGGAACAGTGAAGAGATACAGTCTATTATTTATAATTTTTGTTATGTTGTTTGTATTAACATTTTCGGTTTAACTGATTTAAACGAACGGTGATCGTTAAATTAGATAAAGTAAAGTTTTTTTTGGTTTATTTGTATTAAGGACGCGTCAACCGTTAGGTCATAATGCACCACTCTAGCTTAGGGGGGTGGGGAGGAGGAGCCCATGCTGGTCAGAACCAGCCACGGGTAAGGGGAGAAAGGGGGGTTTCTCACGTCGCGGTCGTCATCGTCTTTGTCATCGTTCGTTGTGTCATTGTCATCGTCCCGGGGGGGTCGTCAAGGTTTTTGGTTTATTTGGATAAAGGACGCGTCAACCGTTAGGTCATAATGCACCACTCTAGCCTTGGGGGGGGGAGGAGGGGCCCATGCTGGTCAGAACCAGCCACGGGTAAGGGGAGGAATGGGGGTTTCTCACGTCGCGGTCGTCATCGTCTTTGTCATCGTTCATTGTGTCATTGTCATCGTCGCCGGGGGGGTCGTCTAGGGAAGGGAGCAAGGTCCCCGACGACGATTGCCAGAGCTCGCCTCTAGTTTCGGGGGGTTGGATACTCCGCTCTTACTAGCTGATGTTTGCGAGGTGGACTTTTTCTCTTGAATCGCCTTTTCCGGTTAGCAAAGCCATGCTCTGGGCCAAATTCTACCCCGGGCCCAGACGAGGTAGACAATTGTACTGGGAAGAAAGGACCAAAAATACAGCAAGACCGCTGGTAATGTTGAAACACCCAAAACACAACAGCTGGCCCCAAGGGTGGAATAACGCCAATGCTACATATTTATCATCGGAAACAAAATCTAATTGGTATAAAATCATCCACAAAAAATGAAAATGACGTGAGAAACTAGGCGCTTCAACCGGTTAGGTCATATTGCGCCGCCTGTGAATGAAAGGAAATGAGAAGAGTGAATGCAGGTATGTTTGATGATAAGATTGTTTTCTAAGTGTATAAATAACAAAATAAATTGATGATGAAGAAAGTAATAGCAAAATAAAAGTTATGTATGTAAATGAAAATAAAGAAAAAAAGTAAAGATGTGAATCTAATTTTGTTAAATAGATTACAATGGATGAGAAATTTAGAAAGTTTGTCGCCGTTATCATATGATAGTTTCATATGATTGGGAGAGATCAAATTGCGTGCGCAATGCATCATATTTGGCACATTCTGCTAGCATATGATGCACGGTTAAAGGTACATCACATGTGTCACATATGGGAATAACCTTTTCTCTGGTTAAGAGATATCCGTGTGTTAGGCGTGTATGGCCTATACGAATTCTAGACAATACCACCTCTTCTCTACGTGAGAGTCGAGACGTAGGTGGACGAATTTTGTTAGTCAATGTGGGCATCACACTATGCAATTTGTTATTTTGCAACACATCCCACGATGCTTGTCGCAAATCCAACAATCTTTGCTTGTATCCACTCTTGACATCTGGAACGGGAACTAGATTGAAATCAACGTCGCGACGCTGGGAAGCTTCCTTAGCAGCCCGATCAGCGTGTTCATTTCCCTCTATGCCCACGTGTCCAGGTATCCAGCAAAACTCTATTATCCACAACATTATCACAACAAATGAAAGAATTTTTAAGATTAAAATGGCTCCTGCACCCACATGCACAACAATTGCACGCAACTAGACAACATTACCCATAGATTAACGCAATACGAAGGAGACGATAAAAGTTGGGCGTGGCTGTCCAAATAAATAGCACCGATAATTGGAATAGATAAGTCAAAAATTACAGCAGACATAATAGGTGCCCCTGACATAAGGATACAAGATGGTAGGAAGCAAACAGCAACAAACTTTGTGATAGCGCAGATGAGCAAACTATTACAACGGGACGAAAACCATACTGCTTGGAAATACAATTTATTTATTTATTTATTTATTATTTTTATTTATTTATTATTTATTTATTTATTTATTATTTATTTATTTTATTTATTTATTTATCTATTTATTTATTTATTTATTTATTTATTTATTTATTTATTTCAGAACATTTTTAAACCAAGAAGCACTCAAATCGGCGCAAATACGGGAAGCACACATGTTTTTACCTCTATGCTTTCCACCTCCAAAATTGGAACAGTGAAGAGATACAGTCTATTATTTATAATTTTTGTTTTGTTGTTTGTATTTACATTTCGGTTAAACTGATTTAAACGAACGGTGATCGTTAAATTAGATAAAGTAAAGAAATATACTAAATTTAAGTTAACTTGTATGTTGAAATCTGTTTTGTTAAATGGTAATTGGGAAGTTGTGCTTTATAATGGATGAGAAATTTAGAAAGTTTGTCGCCGTTATCATATGATAGAAGTTCTTCATATGATTGGGAGAGATCAAATTGCGTGCGCAATGCATCATATTTGGCACATTCTGCTAGCATATGATGCACGGTTAAAGGTACATCACATGTGTCACATATGGGAATAACCTTTTCTCTGGTTAAGAGATATCCGTGTGTTAGGCGTGTATGGCCTATACGAATTCTAGACAATACCACCTCTTCTCTACGTGAGAGTCGAGACGTAGGTGGACGAATTTTGTTAGTCAATGTGGGCATCACACTATGCAATTTGTTATTTTGCAACACATCCCACGATGCTTGTCGCAAATCCAACAATCTTTGCTTGTATCCACTCTTGACATCTGGAACGGGAACTAGATTGAAATCAACGTCGCGACGCTGGGAAGCTTCCTTAGCAGCCCGATCAGCGTGTTCATTTCCCTCTATGCCCACGTGTCCAGGTATCCAGCAAAACTCTATTATCCACAACATTATCACAACAAATGAAAGAATTTTTAAGATTAAAATGGCTCCTGCACCCACATGCACAACAATTGCACGCAACTAGACAACATTACCCATAGATTAACGCAATACGAAGGAGACGATAAAAGTTGGGCGGGCTGTCCAAATAAATAGCACCGATAATTGGAATAGATAAGTCAAAAATTACAGCAGACATAATAGGTGCCCCTGACATAAGGATACAAGATGGTAGGAAGCAAACAGCAACAAACTTTGTGATAGCGCAGATAAGCAACTATTACAACGGGACGAAAACCATACTGCTTGGAAATACAATTTATTTATTTATCTATTTATTTATTTATTTATTTATTTATTTATTTATATTATTTATTTATTTATTTATTTATTTATTTATTTATTTATTTATTTATTTATTTATCTATTTATTTATTTATTTATTTATTTACTCATTTATTTATTTCAGAACATTTTTAAACCAAGAAGCACTCAAATCGGCGCAAATACGGGAAGCACACATGTTTTTACCTCTATGCTTTCCACCTCCAAAATTGGAACAGTGAAGAGATACAGTCTATTATTTATAATTTTTGTTTGTTGTTTGTATTTACATTTTTGGTTTAAACTGATTTAAACGAACGGTGATCGTTAAATTAGATAAAGTAAAGAAATATACTAAATTTAAGTTAACTTGTAGGTTGAAATCTTTTTTGTAAAGGGTAATTGGGAAGTTTGTTTTATTTTTTTGGGTTTAGTTTTTTTACTGTTTTTTTAACTAGGGTTAAAAAATGTAGTAAAATTTAATTTTTAATTTGTTTTAATAACGACGACGTAGAAACTAGGGGTTAAACCCGGTTGGTCATATTGCGCCGCCGTGAATAAAAAGAAAAGGGAAAAGTGAGCAGGTAGTTTGATGAAAGTTTTTTTTCTAATTGTATAAATAACAAAAAAAATTTGTTTAAGATGAAAGTCATAGCAAAATAAAAAGTTAATGTATGTAAATGAAAAAAAATAAAAAATGAAAGAAAGGTTATGATGTAATTAAATTTAGAAAGTTTGTCGCCTTTATTGATAAAGTCTTTTTTGATTGGGAGAGATAAAATTTGGCGTGCGAAAGGCACATTTTTGTACTTCTGCTAGCAATGATGTAGGGTAAAAGGCTAGACATCCCAATAATTGGCTAATGCAGTCAGGGCCTACTTCCGGACAATTGGAAAAGCCATCTGTTTTTTTATTTTTGCAGTTAATTAGAGGAGCGTTTAATCGAAAAAAATTTTTAAGATGGCCGCCATTTTGGCAGGTGAATATCAGACTTTAACCCAAATAAACAAAAAATTCCGTAAAATAATTTTTGCTTTGTTTTTTTTGTTAAAATCCCCCGCTGCAAGCTAAAAACCATATCAAACAATCCGAAAAGTCTTTATTGATTAAAAAAGCAAAAAAATTAAAACGCATAAAAATATAAAGCCCGATTAGCGTTTTCTTTTCCCCTCTATGCCCCGTCCCCTGTATCCAACAAAATTTATTCTATCACCATTGGTTTTTTTTTCTAATAGAATTTTGTTTGTCCCAAATTGATGACTTAAATACTGAGTTTTTTAGCTTAAAGTGAATTTAAGCATCTGGGGCCAAAAAAGGTATTCTCCCCCCACAACGACAACGTAGAAAGTATTTAAAAAGCTTCACGGTGCGAAAAAATCTGCAGTAAAACTAGTTAAAACTAGTTAAAATAAAAGTTAATTTGTTTTTTTTAAAAAAATTTAAAGGTTTTAAAAAATACGCAAAAAATAATTTTTTTTTGTTTTTTTTAAGGGGCGAAGTTAGTTTGAAAATTAAATAGGGGGGGGGAGGGGGAAGGGGGGGACTGGGCCAGACGGGAGGGAGGAAAAAGGGGGGCCCCCCGGGTGGGTGGGGGGGGGGCCCGTCGGTTTTTTGGTTAGGCGCGTCAACCGTTAGGTCATAATGCACCATTAGCCAAGGGGGGGGGGGGGGGGTGGAGGAGGGCCCATGTGGTCAGAACCCCCACGGGTAAAGGGGAGGAAGGGGGGTTTCTCACATCGCGGTCGTCATCGTCTTTGTCATCTTCGTTTTGTGTATTGTCATCGTCGCCGGGGGTCTTTGTCATCGTTCGTGGTGTCATTGTCTTTCGTCGTCGAGGGGTCGTCAAGGGAAGTGGGAAAGGGTTTCCCCGACGACGATTGCCAGAGCTCGCCTCTAGATTCGTGGAGTAAAAGATTACTTTTCTTACAAGCTGATGTTTGCGGGGTGGACTTTTTCTCTTGAATCGCCTTTTACGATTAGCAGAGTCATACATACGAGTCATACACTTTCATTCAATAGATGACAATACTTATTCTTACCTTCCTCAATGCACGATGATAGGCGCATTTCAATAACAGACCTAAATGTTGGTTCTTTGATCTTCTGCGTCATTGTCTTCGCCTTGGAAGGGTCCAGAGATCCGTCGCCTTTTCATCTACAAGAACAAGTCACAGTGAGATAGCGAACTTCAGCTGTAACTCAATTAAACCTGAACTTATTGCCACCCTTTAAAAAAATGTATTAAAATTCTGGTGCATAACTATGTTTCTGAATATTATTTGAAACTCATACCACTCTGATTTTAGGTAAAATAAATCAACGGAATGTTAACTTCAAGTTGTTATTTCCAAGTGGAAATATCACTTTAATATTTTTTTTGTTATTTTAGTCCTCGTCAACAGATAAGTCTAAATGCACCCATGTTTTTTTGTTTGTTTTTTTGGTTTATTTGGATTAAGGGCGCGTCAACCGTTAGGTTACAATGCACCACTCAAGCCTAGGGAATACGAGGAGGAAAGTCTCATAATGGTCCGAACCAGCTACGGAAAGGGAGACGAAAGGAGGGGGGCTTTCACATCGAGGTCGTAAAGGGTTAAATAGCTCGCCCCTAGTTTGGGGGGGGGTAATAATATATTCCCCCTACATACTAGCTGATGGTTGCCGAGATGGGCTTTGACGTTTTCCTCGTCTTTTACGATTAGCTTAGCGAATCTCTGGGCCAAATTACCCCGGGCCCAGACGGGGGTACTAAATAATAATTTGTTTAAAGGGTTTTGTTTTAAAATTTTGAATATATTTTTCATCCAAAACAAGAAACTGTCACCTGTAGTGTTCTTCTATAACAAAATTTAAAATCCTAACCCAAAACTATCAAAAGTTTACAGTGGTCCATTTACAGCATCCATCATCTATACACTCGCTTCTTACCACTGCGTATTTCTTCAGGAGACAGCTGGAAGTAATGACAGTTCTTGTTGTCGGACACTTTTGCGAACCGGAATGCTCTATAATTCCACTGAAATCAGGATATCCCGTACAGTAAGAATGCTTGGCAACGATGACACTAGTTTGAAGTTTAAGCACACTTTTTTCAAAGGGCGCAGTCGCATCAACGGTTAGGGCCTTATTCAACACCCCCGTGTAGGGGTTGGTTGGGTTCGTTTGGTTTATTTGGATTAAGGACGGTCAACCCTTAGTTTATAAAGCACCACTCTAGCCTAAGGGGGAGGGGGGGTGGAGAGGGGGGGCCCATGCTGGTCAGAACCCGCCACGGGTAAGAGGAGGAAGGTAGGGTTTTTCAAAGTCACAGTCGTCTTCGTCTTTTTCATCGTTCGTTGTGTCATTGTCATCGTCGCCGGGGGGTCGTCAAGGGAAGGGGGCAAAGTTCCCGACGACGATTGCCAGAGCTCGCCTCTAGTTTCGGGGAGTAAGATATAGCTGATGTTTGCGAGGTGGACTTTTTTCTCTTGAATCGCCTTTTACGATTAGCAGAGCCATGCTCTGGGCCTATGCTACCCCGGGCCCAGACGGGGGACGTGAGAAACATCGATGGAAAAACCGTAAAATGATGACGTGAGAAACTAAGGCGCTTCAACCGGTTAGGTCATCTTGCACCGCCTGTGATATTGAAAGTTGATGAGATGAGTTTTTAAAGTGTGTTTTGATGATTATACTGTTTTTTTAGTTTTGAGCCTCCTTTGATAATGTAAGTTTACTAATTATTGAATTCGTTAATTTCTAATTTGTTATTATGTATTATGTATTATGCATGTGCAAGAGTTTTGGAACGTTATGTTATCTTATTTTATTTGGTTTCTGGGCGCGCCAACCGTTACGAAATTATTCGCCACTCTAGCCTTGGTCATGAACGAGGGGAGGAAACAAGCTAGTCAGAATTAGTCACGGGTAAAGGGATGAAAGGGAGGCGTCAGGTCGTAATCGTCTTCGTCATCGTTCGAGTTGTCATGGTCTTTCGTCCGTCGGGGAGATCGTCAAGGGAAAACTTTTGTTTTAGTTTTACCAAAGTTTTTTTTTGGATTAAGGGCACGTTCAACCGTAAGGTCTTCATGCGAAACTTTAGCCTTTAATACATGTGGGGAGGAAAGTCCCATGCTTGCCAGAACCAGCCACGGGTTTGGGGGAGGGAAAAAGAGGTGTCACGTCGCAGTCGTCATCTTCTTTGTCATCGTTCGTGTTGTCATTGTCGTCGTCGGCGTAGAGGTCGTCAAGAGGGTGGGGAGAGTTCCCCGACGACGACCGCCAGAGCTCGCCTCTAGTTTCAGGAGAATCTAAAAATTTTATTGGAACCAAGACGACGACGACGTGAGAAACTAGGGGCTTCAACCGGTTAGGTCATATTGCGCCGCCTGTGAATGAAAGTAAATTAGAAGAATTAATGCAGGTATGTTTGATGATTAGATTGTTTTCTAAGTGTATAAATAACAAAATAAATTGCAGATGAAGAAAGTAATAGCAAAATAAAAGTTATGTATGTTAATTAAAAGAAAGAAAAGAAAGAAATGTGTATGAAGTTAATTAGAATCACAATTGTAAACTTGTCGGGTTATTTCGCCACGTCGATTTGACTTCTTACCCATGTCAACGTTTCTGGACCGCTCTGGGCCCCGTCATCAGGACGACAGACGACTGTCGTCCTGATGACGGGCCCAGAGCGACAATGGGTAAGTCAAATCGACGTGGCGAAATAACCCGACAAGTTTACAATTGTGATTCTAATACTTCGGGCCACGAAAGCCTTAAAAACTTAATGAAGTTAATTATAGTTTGTTAAATAGATTACTTTGGATGAGAAATTTGGAAAGTTTGTCGCCGTTATCATATGATAGAAGTTCTTCATATGATTGGGAGAGATCAAATTGCATGCGCAAGGCATCATATTTGGTACATTCTGCTAGCATATGATGTACGGTTAAAGGTACATCACATGTGTCACATATGGGAATAACCTTTACTCTGGTTAAGAGATATCCGTGAGTTAGGCGTGTGTGCCCTATACGAAGTCTAGACAATACCACCTCTTCTCTACGTGAGAGTCGAGACGTAGGTGGACGAATTTTGTTAGTCAATGTGGGCATCACACTACGCAATTTGTTATTTTGCAACACATCCCAAGATGTTTGTCGCAAATCCAACAATCTTTGCTTGAATCCACTCTTGACATCTGGAACGGGAACTAGATTGAAATCAACGTCGCGACGCTGGGAAGCTTCCTTAGCAGCCCTATCAGCGTGTTCATTTCCCTCTATGCCCACGTGTCCAGGTATCCAGCAAAACTCTATCCAAGAAAGGGTTTTTTTATTTTAAACATCATGTCTTGTTATTTTCAGGTTAGATAAGTATAATCGCTCTACTTACTGCTTTTCATAACGTGGTCAACTGTATTCCCAAAGCATTCTCTCCCCTTTGTTGGAAGGAAGCTGGTGCCCCCTTGACCCTGTTTAACAAAGAATTAGATTAAGATTAAGATTTCTTTAATTTGAATTAAGGGCGCGTAAACCGTCAGGTCATAATGCGTTACTCTTGCCTTGGTAACATGGGGAGGGAAATGGAAATCTCACTCTTGTCAGAACCAGCCTGCACTGATACGGGTGAAAAGGGGATGACTTTGAAACGTTTCTATCCGACTTTGAAAAGTCTGTTCCAAAAACGATATAAGTATAAAATATTATTGACCTCACGTAACAGATTATAGGACATGCGTTTAGCAAATTTCTGAACGCTAGGCTGACTGACACCACAGGTGTCTGAAATTTAAACATTTGTCAAGAAAGTAGAAATATAGGTCTCTACGATAACTCATTTCTAAAGTTTGTTTTAAAAATAATTTATAAAAAACAAATTAGTTTTCACGAATTTCGATTTGGTTAAAAAGCCCAAAATTAACTATATTCGTGATTTTTTTCTGGTTAACCAGGTAAGACAAAATTTGTCAGATCTATGACCGCAGGGCTGTCCATGTATGCTTTATTGACAACTTTGAAAAGTTTCATATACGTCGGACGCTTCTTGGCCGAGCGAATAGCTATTTGACAACTGCCAAATGTGTCCGCTTCCCTCTTAAAACCATAAAATCCATTAGGTCTTTTCTAATATTGACGACAGATTTACGAAAAAGGAAACATATTTTATGGTAAATCAATGGTTTGTTCTTTGCGATATTCGACTTCTTACCTCTGAGGGATCGAAAGTCAGCGCTGCTAACAACAAGAAACTCGCCAAGACGCGAGCAGCCATTTTGACAAGTTCAGCTGGGTGCTAGAGCAACTCTCCGCGGCAAAGTTATCACCAATACTGTTGAAATATCTCTATTCCGTGCATAGTCATACAAATTATACAGGCGTCACTGCAATAATGTACAATTCTGATCCAGCTTGTTTTTATGATACACATATCACCTAAAGTACCCACTAATGGGCCTCGATATGGCGGTATGGAGACATGTGGATGTGGTAATAGCACACACAGGAAACGTGTTCCTGTCAACTGCGACTGTTTAGCCAGCGTGAAGGTTGGATTGGGTGTGGTGTTGCTATATACTATTTTTAAGTTTATTTGGATTCAGGGCGCGTCAACCGTTTGCTCCAAACGCGCCACTCTAGGCAAAAGCCTGCATTAGACGGTTCAATAGTTCGTTCAAGTTTCCTTGAATTCAAGGACAAAACATAATCAAAATGCGTACAGGCCTATACGCGTTTCCAAGCAAAGGGGTTGCTACCTGGTGGCGAAAAATGCAACTGTCCGATCAGTGATAGTCGAGGAGCGCGCTATGTGCTTACCTGAAGAACACATGTCATTCCGTGTTTGTCACTTATAAATATGTACAATCACAGGTACATTGTCGTTGCTTTCCCAAAATGTTGTTAATTGATGATTATCAAAAGCATGGGGGTGCACCAAAATAATAAAATCGCTCTCCAATATGCGGGATTCGAGACCATGTTTACCAGAATAATATTACTATATTCAGACCTGCGCCCAATGCACCCATGAGACACCAAGGATGGCTTTTTTTTTTGTTTTATTTGGATTAAGGACGCGTCAACCGTTAGGTCATAATGCACCACTCTAGCCTAAGGGGGGGGGGGGGGAGGAGAGGCCCATGCTGGTCAGAACCAGCCACGGGAAAGGGGAGGAAGGGGGGTTTCCCACGTCGCGGTCGTCATCGTCTTTGTCATCGTTCGTTGTGTCATTGTCATCGTCGCCGGGGGGTCGTCAAGGGAAGGGGACAATGTCCCCGACGACGATTGCCAGAGCTCGCCTCTAGTTTCGGGGAGTAAGATACTCCGCTCTTTCTAGCTGATGTTTGCGAGGTGGACTTTTTCTCTTGAATCGCCTTTTACGATTAGCAGAGCCATGCTCTGGGCCAATTCTACCCCGGGCCCAGACGGGGATATATATACTAAATCAAATTCAAACAGTCAAGAATGTTCACAACTCATAGTAAACACACACATACAGTATCGCTCGCTTCGTATGGCACTTTTAATTGAGATATACTTCTTTCGTTTTGTTATGATAATTTAATATAAATAAAGTCATACTCATAATAACAATAACAAAACAATAACAAATATAATATTAATTGTATTAGCGCTTATGCACAAGTCCCAACTCCTTTTCTACCTTATATAATTAATGTAGGCCTACATATACCATTTACCGTCATTGTTCATTACCAATATTTAATACATAATATTTTACATAATATCATAATAAATACGATTTATATTATAACTATAGAATAAGTATAATGATATGACCTACAAGATTTAAAAGCTGTCCGCAGAATGACGCGTCATGCCATTATTGACATACAAAACAATAATAAAAATAGGCCATCAGCTATTCAATAGGCCTCCTTTTCATAAAATGTATATTTAAAAAACCGGAAGTCCTAAGTGTATACTAGATAAATATATATAGGCCTACTCCGATTTCGTTTACATTGTAAAACGAAGTAGAAAAAGTGCAAAACAAGTGTAGGGCTATAACTTGCTAGAATCTCTTTTGATTTTGGATATCAAGTAAATTATTGAAATTATTAGTATTGGGCAACATTTTCTTGGCAAAATATCATCGATCTTCATCATTCAACATTTTTCTATACACTTGTTTCTGTATTTAATAGTTTAACAGTGTGGTTTGTTCTTTTCGAGCTCATATCATCAAATAATCTCAATTATTTGTTGCAATTTAAAATGCCATTAAATTCCCGTTATTAACAAAGCCGATCCCCAAAACTTACGAATTTTACTAATAAAATACGCGGACGATGTGACATAATCAACAATGTTTTCGCAAATGATCAGAAATGTAACAAAAATCAAGTTGAAGCCAACTGAACATACAGCGCCCGCCGTAAGCAGCTCGCCTATCACTGATCGGTCCGAATGTTGCGTTTAGTGCTGCCATCTATCTTTGCTTGGAAAACACGTATGGGGCCCATGCTGGTCAGAACGAAGCTCGGGTAAGGGGAGGAAAGGGGGGGTTCTCTCGTCTAAGTCGTCAACGTCTTTGTCATCAATTGGGAAGGGGGAAGTCCGCCAGAGCTCGCCATAATGCGCCACTTAGCCTAGGGGATATGGGGTTTAAGTTTTAAATAAAAGAAACGTTTTTTGGTTTATTTTGTTTTTGGTTATTTGGATTAAGGACGCGTCAACCGTTAGGTCATAATGTAAACACTCTAGCCTAAGGAGGGGGGGGGGGAAGTAGAGGCCCATGCTGGTCAGAACCAGCCACGGGAAAGGGAGAAGTGGGGTTTCTCACGTCGCGGGTCGTCATCGTCTTTGTCATCGTTCGTTGTGTCATTGTCATCGTCGCCGGGGGGTCGTCAAGGAAGGGGGCAAGGTCCCCGCACGACGATTTCCAGAACTCGCCTCTAGTTTCGGGGAGTAATTTACTCCACTTTTCACTAGCTGATGTTTGGGAGGTGGACTTATTCTTTTGAATCGCCTTTACGAGTAGAGAGCCATGCTCGGGGCCCAATTCACCCCGGGTCAGAAAATATAGATAGTGATAGTTGAAGAAATATCATTAATAAATACTTTTTTGTTGTTAAATTTAGTTAAAAAATTACTTAGGTTGAAAAAATTAGAAACAAACAAAAATGTTTTAAAATTTTACTTTGATTTAAGGCAGTGTCAACCGTTAGGTATAATGTGCACTCCAGCTAGAAGATAATATGGTTATGGGAAGTAGGCCCATGCTGGTCAGAACCAGCCACGGGCAAGTGTGGAGGGTATGGTGAGCTCAAACCAAGACAGGTCACGAGCTGTACTTCCCAATCTAAGTTATTTCTTGTATCAAGACACAATCACTTACTAAGATGGATGTAGAATTAACAGTTTTTGTTTGGATTTTAAGTCGCAGTTGGCTACAATTGCCTATAAGAGAATTTTCTAAACTGCCCAGTGCCCACTGCAATCCCTGGTTGGATTATTATGGAACTGAGCATGCGCACATTCGTTCTGGTCACTTCATGATGTAATCAAAAACCGTAGTCAGTTGGCGGCCACCCCAGTATAATACCCCTTCAAGGGATGTGGGTAGGAAAGTACGACGTGAGAAACTAGGGCGCTTCAACCGGTTAGGTCATATTGCGCCGCCTGTGAATGAAAGTAAATGAGAAGAGTTAATGCAGGTATGTTTGATGATTAGATTGTTTTCTAAGTGTATAAATAACAAAATAAATTGAAGATGAAGAAAGTAATAGCAAAATAAAAGTTATGTATGTAAATGAAAATAAAGAAAAGAAAGAAATGTGTATGAATGTTACTTAAAGTTTGTTAAATAGATTACTTTGGATGAGAAATTTGGAAAGTTTGTCGCCGTTATCATATGATAGAAGTTCTTCATATGATTGGGAGAGATCAAATTGCATGCGCAAGGCATCATATTTGGTACATTCTGCTAGCATATGATGTTACGGTTAAAGGTACATCACATGTGTCACATATGAGAATAACCTTTTCTCTGGTTAAGAGATATCCGTGTGTTGAGGCGTGTGTGCCCTATACGACGTCTAGACAATACCACCTCTTCTCTACGTGAGAGTCGAGACGTAGGTGGACGAATTTTGTTAGCCAATGTGGGCATCACACTACGCAATTTGTTATTTTGCAAAAACATCCCAAGATGCTTGTCGCAAATCCAACAATCTTAGCTTGAATCCACTCTTGACATCTGGAACGGGAATAGATTGAAATCAACGTCGCGACGCTGGGAAGCTTCCTACAATTGCCTATAAGAGAATTTTCTAAACTGCCCACTGCAATCCCTGGTTGGATTATTATGGTACTAAGCATGCGCACATTCGTTCTGGTCACTTCATGATGTAATCAAAAACCGTAGTCAGTTGGCGGCCACCCCAGTATAATACCCTTCAAGGGATGTGGGTAGGAAAGTCCCATGCTGGTCAGAACCAGCCTAGTAACCAGCGTAGTGGTCGTCATTGTTTTGTTTGTTTTGTTTATTTGGATTAAGGGGCGCGTCAACCGTTAGGTCATAATAAACCACTCTAGCCTAGGGGATATGGGGAGGAAGGGCCTATGCTGGTCAGAACCAGCCACGGGTGAGGGGTAGAAGGAGGGTTCTCACGTCGCGGTCGTCATCGTCATTGTCATCGTTCGTTGTGGCATGTCATCTTCGTCAGGGAAGTCATCAATGGAAGGGGGAGGTGTCCCCGACTACGATTGCCAGAGCTCGTCTCTTGTTTCGGGAGTAATATACTACCCTTCTTACTAGCTTATGTTTGCGAAATGGATTTTTCTCTTGAATCGCTTGTAGATAAGCAGAGCCATGCTCTGGGCCAATTCTACCCGAACCAAGACGGTTTATTATTTGGATTTTTGACGCGTCAACCGTTAGGTCATAATGCACCGCTCTAACCTGGGAAGGGGAGGAGGGTCCCATGTGGTCAGAAACCAGCCACGGGTTAAGGGGAGCAAAGGGTGGTTCTCACGTCGCTGTCGTCAGTGTCTTCGTCACTGTTCGTTGTGTCATTGTCGTCATCGTCGTCGAGGGGTGTACAGGGAAGGGGGCAAGGTCCCCGACGACGATGGCCAGAGCTCGCCTCTAGATTCGGGGAGTAAAATACTACCCTTTATACTAGCTGATGTTTTTAGGTGGACTTTTTCTCTTGAATCGCTTTTTACGATAAGCAGAGCCATGCTCTGGGCCAAAAGTCGCCGACCAGGGCTCACCTCAAACTTCGGGTAGTAAGCGACGACGACGTGAAAAACTAGAGCGCTTCAACCTGTTAGGTCATATTGCGCCTTCTGCGATATTGTAGTTTATTTATTAATTAATCTTTATATTTTATTTTTTCAAAGGGGAGTAACGTAAGGGGAGACGAGGGGTAACGCGAGATGGACAGGCTTGTGCTGGACCTAACCAGCCAAAGTTTTTTTTTGTTTATTTGGATTAAGGACGCGTCAACCGTTAAGTCATAATGCACCACTCTATCCTAGGGCGTATGGGGAGGAGGCGCCCATGCTGGTCAGAATCAGCCACGGGAAAGGGAAGGAATGTGGAGGGGGTTCTCACGTCCGGTCGTCGTTGTCTTTGTCATCGTCGCCGGGTAATCGTCAAAGGAAGGGGGCAAGTTCCCCGACGACGATTGCCAGAGCTCGCCACTGGATTCGGGGAGTAACATACTACCCTTCTTACTAGCTGATGTTTGCGAGGTGGACTTATTCTCTTGAATCGCCTTTTACGATAAGCAGAGCCATGCTCTGGGCCAAATTCTACCCCGGGCCCAGACTTTTTTTTTTGTTTTTTTGGTTTGGTTTATTTTGATTAAGGACGCGTCAACCGTTAGGTCATAATGCACCACTCTAGCCTAGAGGGGGGTGGGGAGGAGGGGCCCATGCTGGTCAGAACCAGCCACGGGTAACGGGAGGAAGGGGATTCACACGTCGCGGTCGTCATTGTCATCGTCCTCGGGGAGGTCGTCAAAGGAAGGGGACGCGTCAACCGTTAGGTCATAATGCACCACTCTAGCCTAGGGGATATGGGAAGGAGGGTCCCATGCTGGTCAGAACCAGCCATGGGAAACGGGAGGAAGGGGGGTTTCTCACGTCGCGATCGTCACCGTCTTTGTTATCGTCGTCGAAAGGTGATCAAGTGAAGGGGGCTTGGTCCCCGACGACGATTGCCAGAGCTCGCCTCTAGTTTCGGGGAGTAATATACTACCCTTCATTCTAGCTGATGTTTGCGAGGTGGACTTTTTCCTAGCCTTTACAGGATATAATTATGGGGAGTAGCTAAGACCCATGCTGGTCAGAACCAGCCACGGGTATGTGGAAGGTGTGGGATCTCAAACCACGACAAAGTCACTAGTTGCACTTCCCGATTTAAATTGTTTCTTGTATCAAGACGCAATCACCAACTAGGATGGTTGTAGAATGTTCACATCTCGGTTGCTGTGCAGAGCGATGCTGTATATCTTCTTCCGGGTCCTTGGCTGGTTCACAGAGCCACGTACAATGATTCTCTGAACGACGAGACTTATTATGTACAAGAACACGAGCTCTGTAGATTCCCTGCTTTGAATATAGAGTTATTTATAATATCTGCTTCAGTTAAATGCCACTGGTCTTATAAACACACAAGCCTGAACTAAGGCTCCTGTCAGAAACAAATGCAACAATAGCTTCGGCTTGTTGGACTCACCGCCTTCGTTCACAACGTAAACAACACGCTTCTCGACAGTCACGGCCATGTGGATAGTTTGGTATAATTTATTTCGTTTATTTGTATGAACGGTGCGCACCACTCTAGCCTAGTGGGATATAAGGATGAGGGGCACATGCTGGTTAGAGAACCTGGATCTTATTAACTACGTAATGCTGGTCAGAACCAGCCACGGGTAAAGGGAGTAAAGGGGAATTCTCACGTCGCGGTCGTCATCGTATCATCATACATGGTATCAATGTAGTCATCGTTGTCGAGGGGTCATCAAGGAAAATGGGAGGTGTCCCCGACGACGATTGCCAGAGCTCGCCTCTATTTTCGGGGAGTAAAATACTACCCTTTATACTAGCTTATGTTTGCGAGGTGGACTTTTTCTCTAGAATTGCCTTTTACGATAAGCAGAGCCATACTCTGTTTATTTTTATTTATTTATTTATTTGGATAAAGGACGAGTCAACCGTTAGGTCATAATTAGAGATACGTATTTTTAGCGTTTTAGGTTTTTGATGCTAAATCGGTGAACAAATATTTGGTATAATGCTACAAAATGCTAATTTTTACTAAAAATAATGTTTTTCCATACCCTTAGAGAACTAGTTTGGCAATGTATTCTAACATTTGTTGTGGCTATATTGAATTGAAATGTTCCCATAATTCATCATTAATCATTAGAAGTGCAAGAAACACACCACATTAAGGGTTTTAGTGGAAAGGAAAAAATAAATGCTACAAAATGCTAATTTGAAAAATTAATGCTAAATAATCTAAATTTATAATGCTAAAAAAACGTATCTCTGGTCATAATGCACCACTCTAACCAAGGGCCGGAGGAGGAGGGGCCAAGGCTGGTCAGAGCCAGCCACGGGTAAGAGGAGGAAAGGGGATTCTCACGTCGCGGTCGTCATTGTCTTCGTCAACGTTCGTAGTGTCCTTGTCGTCATCGTCGTCGAGGGGTCGTCAAGGGAAGGGGGTAAGGTCCCCGACGACGATTGCCAGAGCTAGCCTCTATTTTCGGGGGGTAAAATACTACCCTTCATACTAGAAATAGATGGTGTTTGTGAGGTGAACTTTTTCTCTTGAATCGCCTTTTACGATTAGCAGAGCCATGCTCTACGACGACGTGAGAAACTAGGGCGCTTCAACCGGTTAGGTCATATTGCGCCGCCTGTGAATGAAAGGAAATGAGAAGAGTGAATGCAGGTATGTTTGATGATTAGATTGTTTTCTAAGTGTATAAATAACAAAATAAATTGATGATGAAGAAAGTAATAGCAAAATAAAAGTTATGTATGTAAATTTTTGTTTATTTGGATTAAGGACGCGTCAACCGTTAGGTCATAATGCACCACTCTAGCCTAAAGGGGGGGGGGGGGGGGGAGGAGGGGCCCATGGTAGTCAGCACCAGCCACGGGATCCGGGAGGAAGGGAGGTTTCTCACTCACGTCACGGTCGACATCGTCTTTGTCATCGTTCGTTGTGTCATTGTCATCGTCTTCGAAAAGGTCGTCAAGTGAAGGGGGAGGTTTCCCCGAAGGTGATTGCCAGAGCTCGCCTCTTCTTTCGGGGTGTAGTTCTTTTTTTGTTTAATTGAATTAAGGACGCGTCAACCGTTAAGTCATAATGCACCACTCTTACCTGGGGGGGGGGGGAGGAGAGGCTAATGCTGGTCAGAACCAGCCACGGATAAGGGTTTTAGTTTATTTGGATTAAGGACGCGGCAACCGTTAGCTCATAATGCACCATTCTAGCCTAGGGGGGGGAGGAGGGGCTCATGCTGGTTCGAACCAGTCACGAGTAAGGGGAGGAAAGGGGGTTCTCACGTCGCGGTCGACATTGTCTTTGTCATCGTTCGTGGTGTCATTGTCGTCATCGTCGTCGAGGGGTCGTCAAGAGAAAGGGGCAAGATCCCGACGACGATTGCCAGAGCTCGCCTCTTTTTTCGGGGAGTAAAATACTACCCTTCATACTAGCTGATGTTTGCGAGGTGGACTTTTTCTCTAGCCTATAGGGGATATGGTAATGGGGAGTAGCTTAGGCCCATACTGGTCAGAACCAGCCACGGGTAAATGTGGAGGGTATGGTGATCTCAAACCACGACAAAGTCACAAGTTGCATTTCCCGATTTAAGTTATTTCTTGTATCTGACGCAATCACCAACTAAGATGGTTGTAGAATGTACACTTCTCAGGTTGCTGTGCAGAGCGATGCTGGATATCCTCTACCGGGTCCTTGGCTGGTTCACAGAACTACGCCCAATGATTCTCTGGGCGACGAGACTTATAAGAAATCGAACTCTGTAGATTCCCTGATTTGAATAAAGAGTTATTTATAAATATCTGTTTCCATGACACTGGTCTTATCAACACACAATAGTGAACAAAGAAACAAAAGCAACACTGGCTTCGGCATGTTGGACTCACCGCCTTTGTTCACAACGTAAACAACACGCTTCTCGACTGTCACGGCCATGTGGATAGTTTGGTTTGGTTTATTTGGTTTACTTGTATTTTACTATGCGCCACTCCTGCGTTACTCTAGCCTAAGAGATGTGGGAAGGTAAATCCCATGCTGGTTAGAATTAACCACGGGTAGGTTTTTTGGTTAATTTGGATTAAGGACGCGTCAACCGTTAGTTTATAATGCACCACTCTAAACTAGGGGGGTGGGTGGGAGGAGGGGCCCATGCTGGTCAGAACCAGCCACAGAGAAGTGAGGAAAGGGTGTTCTCAAGTCGCGGTAGTCATTTTCTTTGTCATCGTCCGTGGAGTCATTGTCATCGTCGTCGGGGAATACTACCCTTTATATTATCTGATGTTTGCGAGGTGGACTTTTTCTCTTGAATCGCCTTTTACAATTATTTATTTATTTGGATTAAGGACGCGACAACCGATAGGTCATAATGTCTAGTAGAGCCATGCTCTGGGCCAATTCTACCCCGGGCATCCCCGTCTGGGCCCGGAGTAGAATTGGCCCCAGAGCATGGCTCTGCTAATCGTAAAAGGCGATTCGAGAGAAAAAGTCCACCTCGCAAACATCAGCTAGTATTAAAGGGTAGTTTTTTACTCCCCGAAAATAGAGGCGAGCTCTGGCAATCGTCGTCGGGGACCTTGCCCCCCTCCCTTGACGACCCCTCGACGACGATGACGACCGCGACGTGAGAACCCCTCCCCCCCTTTCCTCCCCTTCCCCGTGGCTGGTTCTGACCAGTATGGGCCCCTCCCCCCCCTCCCCCCCCCCCCTAGGTTAGAGTGGTGCATTATGACCTAACGGTTGACGCGTCCTTAATCCAAATAAACCAAAAAAAAAAAATAGACGGGGGACCACGGGTAGGGGTGAGAAAGGCTCATTTCTCACGTAGTGGTCGTCATTATCTTTTTCATTGGTCTTGTCATGGTCGTCGTCAGAGAGGTTGACAAGGGAAGGGTTATAGAGGTCCACGATGACAATTGCCAGAGCTCGCCTCTTGTTTTTTTTAAGTATATACTACCTGATGTTTGCGAGATAAACTTTGTCTCTTTCCTCGCCTTTTACGCTTAGCAAAGCCTTGCTTTGGGTCAATTCTAACCAGGGCCCAGACGGGGGACTACCACCAGAATCCAACCTTCAAGTAATAATGCGCCATTCTAGCCTAGGGGATATAAGGACTTACTGGATTCATTTTTTTTTGGGGGGGGGGGGTTATTTGGATTAAGGACGCGTCAACCGTTAGGTCATAATGCACCACTCTAGCCTAGGGGATATTGGAAGGATGGGGAAGAGTTCTCAAGACGCGGTCGTCATTGTTTTTGTCATCGTTCTTGGTGGCATTGTCGTTGTCGTCGTCGTCATTGTTGTTGTTGTTGTTGTTTTAAAGGAGGTAGTCAAGGGAAGGGGTCAAAGTCCCCGACGACGATTGCCAGTTTTGGTTTATTTGGATAAGGACGCGTCAACCGTTAGGTCATAATGCACCACTCTGCCTAAGGGGGGGGGGGGGGGGAGGGGCCCATGCTGTCAGAACCAGCCACGGGAAAGGGAGGAAGGGGGTTTCTCACGTCGCGGTCGTCATCGTCTTTGTCATCGTTCGTTGTGTCATTGTCATCGTCGCCGGGGGGTCGTCAAGGGAAGGGGACAATGTCCCCGACGACGATTGCCGAGCTCGCCTCTAGTTTCGGGAAGTAAAAATTTCTCCGCTCTTTCTAGCTGATGTTTGCAAGGTGGACTTTTTCTCTTGAATCGCCTTTTTCGGTTTGCAGAGCCATGCTCTGGGCCTATTCTATCCCGGGCCCAGACCCGGGGGGACGATTGCCAGTGCTTGCCTCTACTTTCGAGGAGTAAAATACTCCTACACACTAGCTAAAGTTTGCGAGATGGGCTTTATCTCTCGACTCGTCTTTTACGATTAGCAGAGCCATGCCCTGTGCCAGGTCCACCCCGGTCCCAGACGGGGTTCGCCCGGGCCTAGACCTTGCTCTGTTTGTTGGGCCAAACCGTAATAATTCAACGTTTGTTTGTGTATTGGGATTAAGGACGCGTCAACCGTTAGGTCATAATGCACCACTCTAGCCTAAAGGGGGGTTGGAGTGGAGGGGCCCATGCTGGTCAGAACCAGCCACGGGTAAGGGGAGGAAGGGGGGTACGTTTCTCACGTCGCGGTCGTCATTGTCTTTGTCATTGTTCGTTGTGTCATTGTCATCGTCGCCGGGGGGTCGTCAATGTCACCGTCGCCGGGGGGTCGTGTCGTTGTTCTTATACTCCTCTTGTTCTGCTGGCATTGTGTCCGTGTTCTTATACTCCTCTTGTTCTGCTGGCATTGTGTCCGTGGATACAGCTTCGTTGGTTTATCTCCTACGTAACAATGTTTAAAGTTGTTTTGTTAACTTGATTTAAGGGCGTCTCAACCGTTCGGTCATAATGAGCTTCACTAGCCTAGGGGATATGGGAAGTAAAATCCCATACTGGTCAGAACCAGCCACGGGTAAGGGGAGAAAAGGGGGGTTCTCACATCGCCGACCAATGCTCGCCTCTAATTTCGGGGAGTAAATCACTCCTTGAGACTAGCTGATGTCGCCTTGTACGAAGCAGAGCCATGCTCCGGGCAATTCTTCGCTAGGCCAGACGAGGGCCCCGTGGTCAAACTCACACGAGAGGATTCCCAGTAGAGAGTTGGTTGATACTACTCAAACCCAAACAGATTGTCTTGCCTTCTGAGTTGTTCTTTACCAGGATTAAGTTATTGCTTACATATTTCGAGTTATTTTAAACGCAGACAATGATTTCAGCCACGTTCTTCTTAAACTGGTCAAATGAATTCCAAACAAAAGAAAACAAACCGTGCTTGGTTACTGAAAAACAAACAAGGACTGTTATATATGTTCGTTTAGATGCTAACAGAAGGCAGTGACACATATTGCAACAAATAAGTCGATAAAGAAGTTTCCACGGAGAAACTTCTTTATCGATTCTGGTTTGAAGTGAGCGCAAAGCTTTTTAAGGTTTTTGGAAATGAGATTCGAGCAAGGCCTTCTAGATACTCTGCAAAGATCGATTTATATTATGTGTACCCTACAGCCAGAGTCGATAAAGAAGTTTCCCCGGAAACTTCTTTATCGACTCTGCTACAAACTTAGCACATTAATAAGTAAGGCACATGATATGTGCTTAATTTAAAATAAAATATATAAAGTATGTTAGTTTTAGCCTGTGTGACAGGTTATCACGGTTTAGAGAAGCAGTTTTATTTATCTTCCTCCTTTTTAATCAGATTTAAATACTAAATAGGATAGGCGTTAAATAAAAAAAAAAAGTAAATAAATAAATAAATAGTACCTTGCAAGTAAAGATTTATTAAACTATCCAAATTCAATAATACGATTTCCAGACATCTCCACCATTTTAGTACCTTGGGATATGCTTTGAATATGAAGTGCTTTTTAATTTAAGTATAGGTTAGTTATAATATAAAATGTTTATTTTAATTATATTCTTTACACATTTGCCACAAGGATTAAGTTTTAAATAGTTTATATGATATTATTTAATCATATTTAGGAAAGAAAGTATTTCAGTTGCACTATCCAGTCACAAAGATAAATAGTGGCTTTGAGTTATAGATTTGACTTGAGTTTTGATTTAATTTGGATGAGAATGGAGGTTTTCAATTTATTTCGGGTGTTTTTATGTCCTTACAGGAAAAGAAATAATGACCGTTGCATGGAGATAGTTGCTGTCTGATGGAAAATGGGTTTGACATTGAAAGTGAAACAATAGATTTGTACGCCTATACCGGTATAATAATATGCAATTGAAGGTATATCCACTAAAGTAACTTTATTTGGTTATTGGTTTCGGCAAAGACAATGTTAATATGTATATTTTCCAAATTAAAAAACACTATCTGTAACTAAATAGGATTTGTAAGCGAAAACAAAATGAAGATACACTTTTTCACTGCTTTTTGAGTAGAATAGAGTACGATTCTTTTAGGAGTATAGCGCCAGTTTCCTGTAATAGTTTTAGTTTAAAATCTTTTTTTTAATTGCTTAATTGAATAATGGGGAGTCAAGCACGACGGTTTAAAGATGTGACTCATGAGTCATGGGGTCATGCAAGGACAATCAAAATCACAAGGAAAATAGGCCATACGTGACATTAAATGTAAAAATTAAAAAAACTATTGATGCTCATTAAAATGTAATATAATAAATAAAAAAATAATAATAATGTTGAAATAACATAAAATACAATATAACGGAAGCAATTTTACATCAAAATAAAATGTCATTATCGTTTCGGCAACCCGACTGACTAGAATTAATTTGATGGAGAACAAGCATGCAATTTAGGGTCCTGTGATGGGGTTATAAATACTTTACTTTAAATTTCCCAAAAAACAAGGAAACTGCGTAGTGTTTAGCCTAGTGCATTATCCCATAAATTCCAAACAGTTAAAGCCAAAAATAACGTTAAAGTTTTTTAAAAAAAACATTTTATTTTAAAAAATTTTGAGACCCTGGTTTCTACTTCGCAAATTTGAGGATAATAGCTTAACCCTTTGAAAAGGGGCAGGCATCAAAAATTTATGATAAGGGGCCATCTCGGGGGCATGCCCCGAGAACTCCCGCTATAATGGGAAAAAACATTCTTTAGGGTCACCCCATTGTCACAATATGCACAAACATGAGGTTATGAAAGCTATAAAAAAATTTAATTGTACAGGTAGGGGAACCCCAAACCCGTGAATTTCTTTTTTCATTTTTTTTGGTTTCGCTTTGGAAAATTTATGTAAAAAAAACAGGGTTTGCCAAAAATCTAGACAAATTTAAATAGAAAATTTTTAAAAAAACTCCTAGTTCCCCAAAAAATCTTTGAAATAATTATTTATAGGTAAACATTTTTTAAAATCGGGTTTTTCGTTTTTTTTAATATTTTTCCAAAGGCCCCCCTTGATCTGGGCTCTATAAATTCTGGGCCGGGGCCCTTGGGGGTTGGTTAAAAAAAAACGGGGGTCCTGTAACCAGGTTCAAATCCGGGACTATGGCGAAAATTTTCATGGGGGGCTTTAAATCACTTTATTTTTTTCCACCCACCCAACGCGACTACCATCGTTGCCAGGTGATGACAATTAATTCAACAGAATGGGAAAAATTCCCAAATTAGCAAGCGGCAAAAAGTGTTCAAATGGGGAAAGAGTGAGTTTAAATTTTCCCAATTTACAGTTCAGTGAATAGCCCCCACTATGGGGGAAAACTGAAATTTAAAAAACGATAGTGGAAAACGATGGCCCCACGATTGCAAAAAGAAATAGGGTGGGGTGAGCTAAATGAGCCCAGGGGGAAAAAAGGGAAGGGGAGAAAAAGAAATCAAACATTTTCCGGCGTTTAAAAATGTAAATTTCAGGGGGGGGACAGTACAAAAGTAATCCCCATGCCCCCAAATCAATTATTTTTAAAAATTTTTTTTATTTTTAAATTTTAAAAATTTTCAAAATCTCTCTTGAACTGATATTTTTTTTATTTTATGGGCTTTCTATTTAGAAATTTTTATTTAGTTATTTTGTTGGGGTTAGTTAGCCAGTAGTAAGTTATTTAAGAAAAGTTAGTTGTATTTAGTTATTTTATTTATTTATTTGGGTTAGTTAGTTAGCTAGTTAGTTAGCTATTTTAGTTATATTTAGTATGATTTTTGGGACTTCCAACTCTGTCCCCGTAGCTTACCCCGGAGTTTAAACGTCTCTTACACCCTTCTAAAAACCAAAAGGTGGGGACAATTAACCGCCCCTTTTTGTGACCAAAAACTTTTTAAAATGTCTTTTCAAAACAATGTTAATAAATTAAGTGCTCAAAAAAAACAACCCCCGAGCCGCCCCAACTTTAAGGGGGGCGTCGAAGCGAAGTAGCGGGGGGATTAGGCAGACAGATCTTAAACCCACAGGTTTTAAAATAACGGGTAAAGGTTGTACATTTTTGGAAAATCTCTACCCAAACTCAGGGTTTTTTTTAAAAATGTTTGGTTTGAGCTCGAGAAAAAACGGGTTTAGAGGGCAAAATTTACCCCCGGTTTAGGGAAAGCTTTTTGGGTTCTTTCCTACGGGCTGTTTTTTTCCCACCCAAATGTCAAAAAAGGGAAGTGTGTATGTCGTGTTTTTAACTAATTTTCCAAATTTAGTGTTTAAAATTTTTTCAGTAAAGACAAGGCCCACCTAAAAGGTTTTTTTTTATTTAATTTTACTTTCCCTGTGTGGGAAGACGGGTTATTAAAAAATTTTCCCTCGATAAAAAACTTGCGTTTAAACCCCTTAAAAAAAACCCAACCCCCCCCCCCCAAAAAAAAAATGGTTGTAAATTTGAAAATCAAAAAAATATCCAGAATTTTTGGGGAAAATTTAGCTGGATTTGCCGTTTAAAAAAGGGAATGTTTTTTTTGGGGGATTTTTTACATTGTACAAAAATTTAAACCCAAAATTTCCCAAAACTATGTCTTAAGTTACTCGGGGCTAAAAAATTACGTTCTTCGTTAGGCCCTTGTTTATTATTTTTTGGGGAGGGCCTTTCCCCAAACTAACTTTTTTCAATTTTTTTCTTTAAAAAGGGCATTTAGGGGTTCATCCCCCTATTGCCAATCCCCATGAAAAAATATGAACGTGTAGCCCCGCGGTTTAGTCAAAAAAACGGGCCCAAATTTTGGGGACGGACGAATAAGTCAGTAGAAAAACCATTATTTAACTAACTTTCCTTGGGGCCCGGGGGGTTCCCATTGAAACTAATCCCTGATTAAAAACACGAATCACTGTTTTTAAGGGTTTTTCAAATCATTTGATTTAGCCCCCAAATCACTTTTCGGGGAAAAAAAAGAGCTAAAGAAAATTTGGCTATGGGTTTAATAAAAAAATTCAAAATTTTTTAAAAAATGGGGGGTTTAGGGGACAAAAAAAAATTTAAATTTCCCCCGGGGCATTTTTTTAAATAGCCACCTAATTTTTTTTTAAAATTTTTAAAAAATTTTTTTTTTTTTTTGAAAAAAAAAATTTTAATTTTTCAAGAATGAGTAATGTAGTAAAAACATAATATAGTAAGGCAAGGGTTTGTAAATCACTTCGATTTGATTAACAAACCTTGACATGTTTGTTTTCATTTCCCTTTAAAGATGTATGAAAGCTCGAGAAAAAAAAGATTCAAGCAAACAAGTTCTATTAGGCAGTGACATTTGGGTGAAATTTGTTTGACATGGGGTAAAACGTTTGTTTTGGGCTTTTGTCTTGTGTGAAAAAATTTAAATTTGTAAGTTTTTGACACATTTAAAGAAAATATCTTCGTCAAAAAAACGGGGGGAGGAAATGGAGAAAAAAACTAGTTTCCCCAAGCCCCTGTTTACCAGGAATATTATTTTTAAATCTTCACATAAGTTTTTGTTTTTCCAAAATTTAATTGGGTTTTATCAGCCAAAGCCCTTTTCCCCCTATATGCCCCATATGCCTTCTATAGGGTACTTTTTTTTTCTCAAAAGGGTTTTAATCGGGGGTTTGTAAAATTGTTAATCGGTGATTTAAAAAAATAAAATTTAGTTTTGTACGCGTTTTACCCAAACACCAAACCGCGGCTTTGGGTGTTTTTCTAGGTTCTAATTTAAATGGGGGTTTTTAAAAAAAGGGAAAAAAATTGGGTATAAATAGAAATACTAGGGAACCTCTGCCCCTCAAAATTATAGTATGAAGGAATAGAAAACACGGGCTTTCTTTTTTGCCAGTGAAATAGGGGGTGTGAGTGAGGGTTTTGTGTGTCGACACGAAACAGAAAAAAAACCCTCCTCCAATACAAAAGAAAAGGCGACGAAAAAACCAAAATGTGTCCGAACGGGAAATGCTATTGAATTAAAAAATATAAAAAAAAAGGGTGAAAATTTTTAAAATTTCCCCTTGAGTTTCGAAAAAGTGGCAATTTGGTGCCCCAGTTTGAATTTCAAAAACCCTTTTCCGTCACGCAAGAATAAATTCCCTTTGAAAAAAACCCCCATCGAGTCGTCCTGAAAATTTAGCCCAGCCCCAAAAAAGTAAGCCTTTTTAAATTTCCCCGGGCGGGGGAGTAGGCCGCTTAGGGTGATGCGGAAGGGGATCGGGTGCGCGGGAAGAAAAAAATACGGGCGGGTCAGGAAAAAAGGGGGGTTAGTAGTAGCAAATGGACCCAAGGATTTGCGTAGAGCCCCCTAACTAAGCTCTTTCCCCCAAAAACGGGAACAACAGATGGAAGTTTCTTTACGAGGATGGGCGCATGTTCTTTTCTTACGTATTGAGAAATTATCGTAAAAATGGTTGGGCATGGAAACAAAGAGATACTTGAGTGTCAAGTCACTTTTTTTTTATCCCCTAATATTTAAAAAAAAATTTTTAAATCTCCTTTTTTTGCCGTCCTAGTTACTTCGTGCGTGTTTTTCCCCGTCTCACGATAAAAAAAAAAAAAAACGACAACAATTTCATACATTTTTTTTTCGGGCCCTTTAACCAAAGGGTGAACAGAAACTTTTTTGGGGACCCCCGGGCTTTCCCCCCCGGAAAATTTGTAATGTAGAACCCCGGGACCTCCACCAAACGATAAAATTTATTGTGAATTATTTTTTTTTGGTATTTTTTTTGGGCCCCTGCTTCGCTTCCCCCCTTTTGGCCCCCCCCCCCCCTGGAGGGGCATTTTATGTGTAATGCTCGTGGCTATATAGTTTTATATTTTCTTCCAATCATATGTTAATTGGCAGTTAATTAATAAAACTTGATAAAATTTTTGCATTTGGTTTATTGGGTTTTTACTATAAATTAAGGTTTTTGTATTTTAATTATATTTTAAATGCTTTTATTTTTAAAATTATAATTTTAAAAAGGGGCTGGTATGAATAAAATACCCCCAAAATTTATGAATAGTGGGGCCGGGGTAGAATTGGCCCCGGGGAAACATGGGTCTGCTAATCGTAGAAGGCGATTCAAAGGGAAAAAGTCCACCCCGCAAAAAAAAGCTAGTTTTAAGGATAGTATTTTACTCCCCCCAAACTAAAAGGCGAGCTTTTGGGGAAACGTCTCGGGGGGCCTTTTCCCCCCTTCCCCCTTGGGCGAAACCCCCCCCCGACGATTTTCAAGGGACAAAAAAGAAAGATGACAAAGACGTTGACGACCGCGACGTGAGGGAAAAAAAACCCCTTTCCCCCCCTAACCCGGGGGCTGGGTTCCGACCAGCATTGGGCCCCTCCTCCCCACCCCCCCTTTGGCTAGGGGTGGGGCTTATGACCTAACGGTTGGGGCGTCCTTAAACCAAAAAACCAAAAAAAAAAAATCAATACGAAATTAAACGAATCCACTTCAAATATACCCCCTAAATCATTTTGCGAAAAATGTTAAAAAAATTTAGGGTTTGAATTTTTTGGGCAAATGTTTATTTTCCCAATTTTTGGGAAGAAATCTGTTGCAATTCATGCACGGAAGGAGTGCAAGGGAAAAAATAGGGATATTAACTGATTTTCGATAATATGAAAATTAGTGACCCAAAAAGAAAAGGGAAAATACGGTGGGTTTGATTTAACTAAATTTTTACTTTGAAGACGGGAAAAAAGAAGTTTTTTTGTTTTTTTGAGCTTTCGATTCTCCCCCCTTGCAAGTTGGGCACATTAAAAACCCTACGGCCCCAAATCCAATTTACGCTCGCACGCCAAGAATGCAAGTTGTCACAAATCGGGAAACAACCCGTCGGCTTCCAAAGTAATCATGTTCTTAGCTCGAAATAAAAGAGTTCGGGGGAAAGAAAAGTTTTTGCTTTTAAAGGGCGTATTGGCAACCCCGGGGGGGTTTTTTTTTAAAAGGGGGGCGAGAAAAGAAGACATAAACTTTTCGTGTGAATGGAGGGAAAATGAAGAAAGGCGCGGGGGGAAACATGGATCGGGATGTTTCGTCGAGAATTTTTTTGTCGAATAAAAATATTTTTAAGGTGATTTGGGTTTTTTAAATTCCCACAAAAATTCCCCCGAGTGAAGCAAAAAAAAACATTTTCCCAGTTTAAAAAAAAAAAAATCTATTTTTAAAAAAAAGTTTTGTTTAAACTTTTCCCTTTGAGTTGAAAATGAAGTGGAAAAATTAAAAAAAAGAATTTCACAAAAAAATTTAAAAAGACAAAATAACAGTAAAAAAACCAAAATTTTCTTATTTGTCAACTTCAAAAAAAAAAAATCTTAAAAATTTTTTTAAATTAAAATTTAAAAAAATTAATTGGATCTTTAGTAGTGAGGGAAACAATCTCAAACAGATTTGCATAATTTATTTTTTTTAAATTAACAGACACCAAAATTTGTAACCCGGAAAATACTAAAAATTGGAAGACCTAATTATGGCCCCAGGTTTTAACAGAAACATTTTTTAATCCGCTAAAAGGTTTTATAAAGGGGTGTAAAAAGGGTCCCTGATTGCCCTTGGGTTTAAAAAATCGTAGTTTTTTCTGTATGGGCCTTTGCGAATGAAAAACGAAAATTTTAAATTGGCAACACTGGGGAAAAAATCTAGTGTTTTTTTGTAAAAAAAAAAAAAAAAAAAAAAAACGAAGCAGCCCAGATTCAAAAAAAAGTTTTAATTTTCGTACATTTTTAAACCAGTGGGCCTCGGGCCTTTAAATTTTTGTGGGTTGGTCAGGGCCCCCAAAAACGTTAATAAAAAACAACCTTTTTATAACCCCCTTCTTGGGGGTTAAAAAACAAAAGGGGACTAAAACCCAAAAAAATTTTTGGGGCCCTTTAAAACTACGGTGAACTTTAAAAAGTCTCAACTTGTTTATGTTGAGGGGTTTAAGCACTCTAGGTTTGTGTTCAATTACCTTGCACCACCTACCCGCAGTTAGCCTACAAGTGCAGCAAACTAGGTCAAGCTGAATAAAACGCTCCAGGTTAAACGTTCCGTATTGACACACTAATTAAACGTGTTCTTATACGATCTTATCTCACAGGAAATTAATGTTAAAATAAAACTTGGAATAAAATGTGAACTAAAACTTTTATAAACTGTTTTGTCTGTTTGTGAACTACGTCTAATATCAAAAGTTATGTTACAAAAGTAAATATTGGAATAGATTCTTTCATTATTAAATTGGATTCGTTGTGAGGAGATTGTTTGCAGTTCTTACTTCAGCACTGTATACGAGCGGATGAAATGTATTCCATTTTTAAATTCAACTTGGGGCATTGTTGTTTCGTAAACAAGACAAATATTTGTTTTAGAATGTAATGTGTAGTCCTTTCGCGTGCTGTTAGGTCTCATTGTGGGATAATAATATGCAGATGGGTTACACTAATGCTCATGCAGTGTAGTGTACACTCGACGCTACATGCATGTGGATGTGGTTGCTTGCCAGAGCTAGCACCAAGGGCATTGTTTTACTTTGTTTCCTGCGCAATTCAGTTTGTTGGTTTGTAATTGTATGTGTTTTATTTTTATGACACGTAATTGTAAAAACTATTATAATTTGCATTTGTTAGCTTTGTCTTCTTCTTGCTATTTGTCAGACACTTCTTGCCCTACTCTTGCCACCAGCAATGTGCAATGTGCATGCACATTGCGTTGGTCTTGTTGTTAGCGTATCTGCTTCCAATGCAGAAGGTCCAGGGTTCGATTCCCGCCATAGTCAGAAGTTTTTTAACTTCTGATTTGGACTTAAGTCCATCAGTTCGTGTCTTAGGAGTTTGTAAACGGTGACTTTGGAGCCGTCCTAGCAACGAAGCACATAATAAATTCAGAGTTGTGCTGAATCGGCCTTGTTGATTCTGGCGTTGATTCGCGGGTGTTCGCACTGTCCATACCACTGATTGCTATATTTCCTATTAAAAATAACGATCTTTGGTTGGTTATCGCTCACTCGCCGATTGCGTCGGGGCCTACAGGGTTGGCTAAGTCGCTTTGATTTAAAGTCCCCCACTGAAAATCAGTTATATAACTGAGTGGGTAGACTCTAAATACAATTAATTTTATTTATTCATTCGTGTTGAAAATAAATAATACAAATAATTGTTCTGAATTGGGATGGTTGATTCTGCCGTTGATCCGCGGGTGTTCGCACTGTCCATACCACTGATTGCTATTTTTATTTACTACAGTTCAGAAATTTAAAAAAAAATTCCCATTTAAAAAAATATCGATCTTTGGCTGGTTATCGCTCACTCGTCGATTGCGACGGGGCATACAGGGTTGGCTTGGTCGCTTTGTTTTACTGTCCCCCACTGAAAATCAGTTGTATGACTGAGTGGGTAGATTCTAAATACGAATTTATTTATTTATTTGTAATAAAAAAATATTTCCGCGTTCAATAAAAATCCTATGATACCGTACCATTATTATTGAATTTATCATATTTACCATTGTGTTGACAAACCAAACACACCTCACCAAAACATATTGTTCCTAGTATTCTTGCTTTAGTTAGACTGTACCCCCCCCCTGCCTTGCTATTCAAGGAGATGTTCTGATACAATTCAGATGTCTTGCGTTGTTCAAGTACACACGAGAATTCATTATAGAGCACACGTATTTCTATAACTCTGAATTAGTCATATTTTACTTATATTATTGGGGACTAAAGAGTGTAATTGGGAATATAGGTTGAGATAATTCTCTCAGATTATTGTTAACATCCGTTGCGTTTCATATTTCAAAACAGGAAATATTCCTATATAGAATCTCTCGCGCATATGAAATTTAGCAGTGCTTTTAGGAACATATTGCATTACGGATATCACATAAATTATTTCGGCTTTCAAGAAGGGGGTTGCGTAAAGCAGTAAGTCACCGCGAATCCACAATAAGGAGACATTAACAGCTTTATATCTTCCTAAATTCAGAACATCTAGCAGAAAGGAACCATCTCTGAAATTTATGATCTTATCTTAAACGATCCTACTTAACAGTTATTTTGTCTCGGAAGAAGCTATCGTCCCCTAGGAGTGGTGATTATCATGTTCTTAGTTTACATAATCTTAAAGAGCTGTGGATTCTATTCTAGTGACAAACGTTTTCTTGTGGGCTCGGGTAACAGGAGACCTGGGTTCGAGTATTGGTTAAGGCTGGACTTTCGAACTTGCGACTCGCTCATTATTGATTGATCTCGGTGTTTAATATATTTTAGTAAAAAAAATTTTTATTACAAAATCTACATACTGGAAATTAGTATTTCAGTTAAACTAAAAAAGTACCTTGAGTAGTAAATTAAAATTTGTAGCATATCAAAGTCCTTTTCAATTTATTTTTAATTATATATTGTGAAACTCAAACAATTAATATCTATATTGAACACTTTTAAGTTTTTGGGTGGCTGTCAGTAAAACAAAGTTCTGAAAACAAAATTCCAAAACAGCTTGCGTGGCTGAAACAATTATGAAAACAATGTCACTTACTTCAGTGTAATAGCTGAATGCTCGTCATTACCATCATTATGATGCAAATGGATTATTAGGTTTTGTTTTATTTGTTTTTAGTTGACAACGAGAATAGCCATCTTCAGAAGTCGAGATATCGTGATAAGATGGGGATCGGATGTCACGTCTTCGAAACATCGGGGGAGATGGGCGAAGTGTAAGTCACATCCACCTTATTATACAAAGCTAATACACTACGGTATACCCTTTCTCAAGAACAAACAAATAGCTTTCAAAATAAATGTTAAGTGTCTACCCTCTTATGCCAAACATACTAAGAGTTCAATTTAGATCCACCGTGTGCCATGCCCTTTTTTTAAACGCGGAGTTCTTTCAGCAAAGTTGATGCATTCATAACAAAGTAGATTTTGACGTAGTGTGTTGATATTTGTATAGATTCTGATATCCTTAAATTTGGTGTGAATAATTGTTTTGTTTCGTTGCGTGAATATAATAATTAAGTCTACAACAGTCTACAAAGAGCACTTAGTATGTGGGTTTTGACATTGTGTTCAACATTTTCTTGTACGTATGAAGAAAGCCTAGATGTAGACCAAAGAAATCATAGACTTATTTTAATAAAATGTCATTTAAACACTTACCTTCTCAAATAGGATTTGATTCAAATAATAAAACGTTGGTGAAAATTGAAAAGTAGGAATAATGTTAATGGGTGAACATGAATGCAAATTCTTCGAGCATAAGGAGGTAAGAAATCTTTGTAAGGATAGAAGTACTGGAAAGCGACTCGAGTTTAATAGACTACCTCTAAAGTTTGGTTTAAATTTTCTTGTGCAAACTAAAGTCGTTAGAAATCTTGAGTGTTAGCCTCAATTCGTTTCTATTCGTTTGTTTTCATGTATATATATATATATATATAATATATATATATATATATATATATATATATACTGTATATATATATATATATAATATATGATAAAAACAAGGATCTTGGGTAAAACCGCGTCGAAAATAAGATGAACCAGGGCAGAACCTGGGCGTCCACCGACGTTTCGTCTGTACTACGTCAGACATTTTCAAGGTTGACTGTGACTCTACGGAGGTTGGAGTCACAGTGGTTGGCAAGCACGCAGCGCCCGCAATGTCTGACGTAGTACAGACGAAACGTCGGTGGACGCCCAGGTTCTGCCCTGGTTCATCTTATTTTCGACGCGGTTTTACCCAAGATCCTTGTTTTTATCCTATGACGGGCCGCGAAAACCTACAACAATATATATATATACTCGTAATTCATTTTCTCTGGGATCATCTGCATCCCTCTATTCGTTTTGTATTAGTTGTCAGTCAGTCAGTCAGTCAGTCAGTCAGTCAGCCAGTCAGTCAGTCAGTCAGTCAGTCAGTCAGTCAGTCAGTCAGTCAGTCAGTCAGTCAGTCAGTCAGTCAGTCAGTCAGTCAGTCAGTCAGTCATTTCAACCACACGGATTGTCAGTCAGTCAGTCAGTCAGTCAGTCAGTCAGTCAGTCAGTCAGTCAGTCAGTCAGTCAGTCAGTCAGTCAGTCAGTCAGTCAGTCAGCCAGTCGTCAGTCAGTCAGTCAGTCAGTCAGCCAGTCCGTCAACTCCAACGACTCAGTTTAGTTCTGCTGTGACATAGCTCTAGCTCCAGTGCAAACTTGCGCAGTGTTCCTCTCTTCTCTTGTTTCAACCACACGGATGTCAGTCAGTCAGTCAGTCAGTCAGTCAGTCAGTCAGCCAGTCAGTCAGTCAGTCAGTCAGTCAGTCAGTCAGTCAGTCAGCCAGTCTGTCAACTCCAACGACTCAGCTTAGTTCTGCTGTGACATAGCTCTAGCTCCAGTGCAAACTCTCTTCTCTTGTTTCAACCACACGGATCGTTCAACTCTCGGCAACTTCATCGTTTATCTTTGTTCATTAGTTTTCTCTTCGTTCTATAAACATTTCCAGTTCTTCTCCTTCCTGGCCGTAGCTCTTTATTTTCATTCTGTTTCTTTCGTATGTGCTGACGCCCAACACTTCACCTCTGTGTCATCTCTTCACTTCTGACAGCTACAACCGTTGTATGTGTCGTCATTTTTCTCTATTCTCCATTCAAACTCAAAATTAAGTCCAATATTTTTCCTCGGGGCATACTCGGCCCTCTCCCCACACACATAATTGTGTCTTCTCTCGGCAAGTAAGTCTTTCTCCGTATAAGTTAAGTTACTCCCTCCCGTATTTTCTTTCTCCTCTTCTATCCCTTAGTTCTTGTGCACTCAATCACCTGCACCGCTAGAATCGTGCACTATAAACTCGTATACAGGTTGGTTTGCACTCAAGTTGCTTTCGTTAATGGTGATAGCATTTTGTGTTAAATCTGTGCGGAAAATAACGACGTCCAGAGTAATATAATGAAATATTTCGCTGTGTTGGTTCTGCAGGTCGTAAATCAGTTTTAAAAGAGGCAATTACCAACTTGGACGCAACTTCTAACCTCCAACCTGGTGTATTGTTCAGACAATTAATACCAATTATAAAACGTATTTGACCGAAACGAGGAATCCGCAGGAAATTGGTGAAATTGGACCAAGATAAACGTTGGTTTTCATTGGAAATAAACTCGATGTATTTTGGATAAGAAATAATGAAGATCAGCTGTACGATATGAGGAGTAACTAAACGATACCATTAAGTTGTTCTTATGAATAAATGTAATATAATTTTATATTTAAAGCCAATCTACTCAGTTACAATAAGTATAATTTTTATGTAGGGGACATGTCTATACTACGAAGTATGTGATTGATCGCGTCATTGTAAGGACGACTCCAATGTCTTCTTTACATGATGTTTTATTTATATTTATGAATAAATGTCCGCTTCATAACTTAAAAAATAACGAAACACCAATGACACACTCAAATTAATTTTTGGTTAATGTGTAGCTTGGTATTTGCTTTATTACACAACAGACTGCACTCATGATGAAATATTTATTGAATGAAGATTGTGGAAGAACATTTCGAACAGTTTTTGAATAACATCCCCTGACACGAAATAAATAATTATACGTAAACGTACTAATGGGTTTTGAGTGGCTCCCGTCCTTTCTAATCCAGTATAAGAGAGAGATATGAGAGAGAGAGAGAGAGAGAGAGAGAGAGAGAGTGAGACGTGTTGTGATATGGCCTCAGCGTCCGCGACACTGAGACCTGAACGTGGCAATAAATCCATCATCTCCCGTGTGACATGTGGATAAAGGCTAAGCCTCATGGGAGAGTGATGGCGTTGATGGCTTTATTTAGCTATCACTTTATACATCACCCCCTCCCCCTCCCCCTCGCTCCACGTCTCAACTCCACTGTCTAGACTCGAGAGCGTATAGCCAGAGTTATGGTGCTGATGGCTAATTATCAATCCATCTCCCTTATTTCACCGCCCCCTACACACCCCTCAATCTTTCCAGACACTTAATTTAACCCTTGTGTGCATTCTGTTTTCCTATTTTCCACTCAGCCTGTCCTCGCACAAAAACAAACACAAAATCACAAACACACACAAACACACATACGCAGGCATACGGCACATTAAAATTGAAAGGAAACATCACAACTGTGCTCAATATTTAAAAATTAATCTTATCAGAAATCACATTAGTGTGTGAGGTGTAGCTCGTCCCATTAACGTGGAACTCTCATTTGAGATGTCATCGATACCAGTCTTCGGCAGTCCTGACTGAAAAGTTTATTTCAAGATCTATTCTCAATCGTAGCCGAATGTTGGGAACATATTAATTACCTAATGAGTCACCTGAGATGACCACACCAGCAAGACCATTTTCTATAATATGTTCTATACGCGTTTAAAGTGAAATCCAGGGGCAGCACTGTCGGTGGGCGTAACGTGCATCATGGCCGGCCGGAGTAGCATTAGAAGTAGTCCTTCCCTAAGCAGCAGTGTATAAACTGACGATTTGAATGCTCAATAATCAATCGTTGGTGAATGTTGTGATATGTGATTTTGTTGTAAATTAATGTTATGACATTAGTTAGCCTGTTGTCATGTTCAGAATCATCCTGCAACTCATTGAAATATATTTAATTCCCTTTTCCGAAGAGTCAATTTAGGCCTACTTTTCCGATCGGTCCCGATTTGATTTCCTACAAAACCAGATAGTTCCGGGCAAAATTATAGGAAATTATTTTACTTGCATCCGTGTAATTTCTAAAAGACTAGACCTACAGCCATTTCGTTAACCCATGTTTTCGGAAAAAGCTGTTTCCCGTAACCTAACGTACGTCGTTGGTGGTGCTAAACTCGGAAACTCGCAGCTAGGGCCTAGGCCCCCCTACGGAACGCCTAGATCTGTCCGGGAAACAATTTCGTGCTATAAATTATTATTACCAGAATGATTTTTCCATGGGCGTTATATTATTAGTATTGACCAGCGTTAGTTTATATTAAATAAGTTGCCGAGCAGGCTCGAAAATATCAAACAAATGATTGATATGGTGTGTGTGTGCGCGCCCACTTTTAGGCCTAGAAATGAACGACCTTATGACAAGCTGATGCTTGATCATCGCATGTTTTTAACAATCTTGCAATTTTATTTCATTCATAGATAGTTTTAATATCATCTTATACTATTTAAATGTCGCCTACAATATTTCCCCCGATTTAACTGACGAAAACATCCTACATTGAGAGCTGTGTGTAGGCCACACACGCCCACTTCTAGGCCTAGAAATGAACGAACTCATGACAAGCTGACGCTCCATCATCACATGTTTTTAACAATATTACCAGTTTATTTCATTCATAGATAGTTGGATGAGCGTAGCGAGCGTAGCGAGCGGAAGCGAAGACTTCAATTTCACTGACCCCCCAAAAAATTTAGCTCGGGTGTTTTTTTTTTGTTTTTTGTTTTTTGTTTTTCCGTCTGTTTGTTCGCTCGATTCCGGGCAAACGGCATATGCGATCTTGATGAAAATTTGACCGGACCTTCGTTTTCTCTGAACTTAGAGGTGTATTGTTTTTGGGTACAATCGAAGAAATATTTCTCATGAATATCGTACTTTTACGATTTTTTTCGATTTTTAGTGCGATATTTTCGTCACATTTGGGCCGATTCTGACCAAACGGGTGGGGCTACAACGTTCATATTTCACATGGACATTAATATTATGGTGATGTAGTACCTTTAAAAAAAAAGAAAAAGTTGAAATAGTTAGCTAGAATCTATAGAAATAAAGGTTTTAATATTAGTTTTTCAATTTTTAGTGCGATATTTTCGTCACATTTGGGCCGATTCTGACCAAACGGGTGGGGCTACAACGTTCAGATTTCATATGGACATTAAGATTATGGTGATGTAGTACCTTTTGAAAGAAAAAGTTGAAAAAGTTAGCCAGAATCCACAGAAATAAAGGTTTAAATATGAGGTTTTTTTGGGTTTATAATACCAATTAACAAGTAACAATAGAAACTTGACAACAATCACCTTCAATGCATTCAAAAAGCACTTGCAAAGGAAAAGTGCAAACAAACGCAAAAAACGCAAACAAAAAACTTACAAAAAACGCTCATCCATCAACGCGGCAGGACTTTAGCGTTTTCCTAGTTTTAATATAATCTTACACTATTTAAACGTCCCCTACAATATTTTTCCCCCGATTAAACTGACGAAAACATCCTACCCTACTCAGGGTTAGCCTACTTCAAATGTTATCGTCACCTAAGTTCAACTTTCACGCTTATTTTCACTAACATTTTTCTATCTAGGCTGTATACGATGTGGCTACAATTCCACTAGACTTACAAACTCAATTTCATAAATAGGTGGTGTGGTTTTGTCTTTATTGAGTGTTTATTTCAGTCATGATCCATTGCAAGTGCCATAGGAAAACATACTTATAAGCGGCCATATCTCAACGCAATGCTACTCCGGCGGGTTCGCGCTTCGCTCACCAGATGTCAGCCACTTTGCTTTTAAATCCGAATACTCAACGCTATAGCTGGCATTCCTACGACACAGATATGTTTTCATCAGCCGAATCGGTGCCAAGATAATAAATTGATTATATAAAAGTGAAATTATAGATAGATGACGCTACACTGATTTCAAATCTTCTAACACTTTACGAATGCTTGAGTTACTACTGGTTCACCATGCACGTTGCATCGTCGCCGGTTCACCCTGCTTAGCATGGAGTGGGTGCTGCACCCAACACCGCATGAAAGCGAGTGGAGTGATGTGATAGATACTCACGCTCGGTGATGTTCCAAGTCATCTCCAGTCAGAGGCTGTTTGCTCATCGCGGAGAGAAGAGCAACCATGAATTATTCATAACTTCACGGTTTACCAACTTGACGGAAACTACAAGAACATTATTGCTAATAACAATGAGATGTTGAGAAACTACGTGGAAGGGTTCGAGTTGATGGTTTAATATAATTATTTTGTAGGCATGTTGCGTTTACAGTTGTAAACCAAGTGATGATGTGTCAAATACGTTTTTAATCAAATAACTAGGACTATTAGAATATTAAAGAGTTTTGGTGGAGGTGCCGGGTTAAGCATTGAAATATCATTATTTTTCTAATTCAGCTAGGCCTAACTATCACGATAAGAATTTAATTAATTTTAACAATTACAAATACAAATATAACTTTGTAGGCCTATTACGTTACTAGTACAGTTTGTAAACCAAGTCATGGTGTATTCAATACGTTCAATAACTAGTATTATTAAAATTTGTAGAGTTTTGGTGGAGGTGCCGGGTTAAAGATTAACATTTTATTTTCTGCGCGTGTACTTGCATTCGGCTAATTATTATTATTTCAATGCGAATTAAATCATTATTTTATTACAATTACAAATACAAATATAACTTTGTAGGCCTATTACGTTTACTAGTACAGTTTGTAAACCAAGTCATGGTGTATTCAATACGTTTCGAATAACGATGATTATCAAATTTCTAGAGTTTTGGTGGAGGTGCCGGGTTGAAGAACTAAATATTATAATATGCTGCTCAGTGTACTTGCATACGAAAAATTATTACAATGAGAAGTAAATTATTATTTTGTTACAATTACAAATACAAATATTTTGTAGGACTGTTAAAGTCTGTGCCTTCTACGGGACATCTAATCTCCTGGCACTCAGGCGGAATAAGTGGGTGCGTCTTTGTGTCCGAATACCGGTCAAAATCCGAAGAACTATGAGAATTCAAAGGAAAATACGGCTTACAAGTGAACATGCCGCTCCTTTTGTCAAATAATACGTTCTTTGTGGGAATAGTTTGGTCGTCGGGTTGGTGGCACACACTTTACGTTTATTAGTACAGTTTTAAAACAAGTTTTTATGTATTGCATACGTTTTTAACCAAATATATAATAATATATATATTTTTAATTTAGAGTTTTGGTGGAGGTGCCGGGTTAAAGATTAACATTTTATTTTCTGCGCGTGTACTTGCATTCGGCTAATTATTATTATTTCAATGCGAATTAAATCATTATTTTATTATAATTACAAATACAAATATAACTTTGTATGCCTATTACGTGTACTAGTACAGTTTGTAAACCAAGTCATGGTGTATTCAATACGTTTTTAATCGAATCACGATGATTATCAGAATTTCTAGAGTTTTGGTGGAGGTGCCGGGTTGAAAATAAATAATATAACCATGCTGCTCATGTACTTGCATACGAGTAATTTTTATTACAATGAGAAGGAAATTATTATTTTGTTACAATAACAAAATACAATTATAATTTTGAGGGCTGGCACGTTTGTTAGTACAGTTTTAAAACAAGTTTTAATCAGATATAGAGGATTTTTTTTAAGTTTTAGAGTTTTGGTGGAGGTGCCGGGTTGAAGAACTAAATAATATAATGTACTGCGTGTACTTGCATACGAGTAATATGAGAAGTAAATTATTACACACACATAACAAAAACTTGTAGAAATACAGCCAAACCTTACACACTCAAATGAAATGAGATCTAAAAAAAGGGCCAAGCTCATCTACCCTTCCACATTTGCGCATTCTTAATTCATAAACGTACAGTGTCCCATAACAGCATCCTCGAAAAGCTTGGCAAAATAGAATTTGCGATTATTAATTTAAACGTAATAGTTCATCCAAGTTCTTTTTTCTAATTAATTTAAACGTAATAAAATGTAAATTTTATTTTGCCAAGCTTTTCGAGGATGCTGTAATGGGACACTGTACGTTTATGAATTAAGAATGCGCAAATGTGGAAGGGTAGATGAGCTTGGCCCTTTTTTTAGATCTCATTTCTTTTGAGTGTGTAAGGTTTGGCTGTATTTCTACCAAGTTTTTGTTATGTGTGTGATATCATTACTTTTTCAAGTTCCATTGCAAAATTATTTGTTAAAATATAATAATTTTATCAAAGTTGATTTAATTTCTATGGTATTAGCAATAACAATAGGATGCAAAATATCTAGACCCGAATTTATGTACATCCTGAGTATAGGTGGTATAACCATGGTACTAGGAAAACGCTCAGTTGGACGCGTTGTTGAGCGAGCACCGGTACGTGCAACATGACCCGAGTACGACATTCCCATAAGGCCCACCACACAGTGTAGGCCTAACTGGATATTGACATTGTACACACTATATACTATTCCAACATCTTTGCATTGTACTTATTCACGTCATGCCTTCTAAAGTGTATCTTTGTATCTTCACTGCCTCCTTCATTTTTTAACATCATTTTTCGAATTATGATTACCAATAAGTCTTTGAGGTCTTGACCGATTTAGATGAAAATTTGGAAAATAGGAGGGAATGTTGTACTTATTGATCCTGCAAAATTTCAGAACGATCAGAACATTTTTTATTTTTATAACCAACAATGGGATTTTGTTCAAAAACTATACAGCAACTCGCCTAGGTAGTATGTACATGTGTAAAAAATTTCAGGTCGATCAGAGAAACGGTGCGACCTGTATCGAAGCAGTAACAGAAAAAAATAGAAAAAAAACAGACATTCGAGCCATAAGAGTCAAGTGGAGACGCTCGCTACGCTCGCTCAAGAACGACGGTATAAGGACTGGTTAAGTCTAGGCAACTCACATCCAATCAAAACTTTCCCATGCAACAACAAACGCACAACTAATGTTATTTTACACCTATTTCACTGCATCCACAGCCATGTAAATCAACAGATTATCAAAAGAACATTGAAAATTTGCACAGTTTTTGTTTTCGTTTTTATATAGTGACAGGAGTTTTGCGCGAGATCATTGACAGAAAAGAATAGGTGTATTATTTCCATACATTTTTGTATAGCCTAGGTTTATCTGCATATTAGGCTTTTAGTAATCAAAACTAGTTATTTGTGCGGGAAGTGTGTCAGAACAAGGTTGTGCTGGCCTAGGGTTGGCTAGGCTTGTCAAACATGTAGGCTAATGTAAGTATTAATTTTATCTAGTCCTATAGCCTAATGGAACTTTAGACCTTCACTGTTGTATTATAAATAATTTTCTACATCTGGGCCTAGGCCAGGGACGGTTTCTGATTTGTTTTATGAGAGTATAATGACAACTTTTCACGTTTCACACATAGAAGCAAAATTTAAAATGTCCGCCATTTGTTTACGTATCGCACTTTCCTGCCTTACTCTGCTTATACCGTCAACAGGTGTCAAGTAACTATAGTTACTTGTTGATTGTATGCCTAGTGTATATGGCTTATTTTGAAACCTTTATTTGGAAGCCTTCCAGCAAACTTTTTCAACTTTTTCTTTCAAAAGAGACTATATTACTATAACCTTAATGTCCATGTAAAATATGAACATTGTTGCCCCACCCGTCTGGTCAGAATCGCGGACCGATTGAAACTGACGAATTAGATGTAGTAGCAGTAGTAGCAGTAGTAGCTAACATCCTTAAAGTGATTTTGAGCATGTTTCAAGCCATTTTTTCACCAAGAAGAAATGGTCGTACCCTAATAAAATTTGGCATGTGTAGTCAGGTACCTAAATCCTCTCAACTTTGATAGTTTTCAAGTCCACATCACGTTACGTGACGGCTGGGTAACACCTCGAAATCACCCCAACTCTGCTTGCTGTATAAGGTGCTTGAGTGTGTAGCGTGCCACGGCTTGGCTGCGGAGCCCTAACGGGCACCTAGATTTGGATTTTAATTTTTTAATTTTTAGAGTTTTGGTGGAGGTGCCGGGTAGAAGAATAAATAATATAATATACTGAGCGTGTACTTGCATACGAGTAATATGAGAAGTAAATTATTATTTTGTTACAATTACAAATACAATTATAATTGTGTATGACTACACGTTTATTAGAAATGTTTTAAAACAAATTTTAATGTATTGAATACGTTTTTGATCAAACATCGAGGATTTTTTTAAAAGAATTTTTAGAGTTTTGGTGGAGGTGCCGGGTAGAGAATTGAGTATTCACTGCGTGTCCGATGCCGTCGACGAGCGAACAATCGCCAAATAGAATCCGGTAGTTTAATCGGAAACACCGACTAAAAACGTTGGACACGATTTCACCCGCGGACAGCGCCTAAATCAACAAGGTTAATTAGGGACAACCTTGGAATTTATTATGTGCCTCGCTTTCAGGACGACTCCTAAGTCAAGAATTGATGGACTTAAGTTGAAAATCTTCTGCCAATAGTGGGATTTGGAATGTAATTAACCTCTTCAAAAACACTAAGTATTTTATTTGTCAATGTATCTTAGCATGGCAGACTGAGCACAAACTGCAATCGTTGGTTTACGTTGCCACAAACAAGGTGTATGCCGTCCTCTACAATTTATGATATTTAGCAAAAATGTAAAACAAAAAATGATTGTAAACGTTGTTACCTGCAAGTGGCAAGTATGACCGTAATAATATTAGTTATAGAGTACACACTACACTACACAAAATAATAATTATAAGATTAATAAATAATCACAATTTATTTTATGTGTAACTATTTCTCTTTCAATTATTTTAACTATTATTGTTGAGTAATGAATGCGTTATGAATGTGTGTGGTGTGTGGTTTTACGATTCATGCTTCTACGGAGTTCAGTTTGGTTTCATTATTCCATGCGCTCACAATGTAATGAATGCCAAGTCTTCTGTTTGTACAATACATCGTGAAGTAGCCAGCTTAACAAGTGTGCCGGACATTGCCTGCGGTCTTCGTCGGGAGCCAAGGAAATAAATAACCCAAGTTTATGTTGCTTTTTCGGTCTATCAATGTAACGTTAACCTCAAACAAATTAATAGATTTGTGCTTGCGGTTGTTGCGAGCGGGGCTAAGAATGGATGACACGCGCACCTCCACACTCTTCCCGCACGTGAGTGAGTGTGTGTGCGGAGGGATTGATGGGCTGGTTGCCGGTAATGGCGGAGTTGAAACGTTGAGATTATCGTGCTCGCCGATAGACAAACCGTATAATCTAGGATGACGCCGACTGGCGCTAGAGGGGTGGTGGTCGTCGACAACCATGGACACGTAAGTCCACAAATTAGCGTGTGAACATTTTGACAGCAGGATTATATTTGCATTGTTGGCGAATTAATGGTTTCATCGTAGGGATTAAACTGTTCATCGGTATTATTGTGTAATATGCATAGAGAGGAAATGCATTACGTTAACCTGAAAGGTGGGGCTTAGTGTAATCCTTTTGACCACTTATATTGTTCGTGGTTTCATTGTAAAGAACAAGTCTTAGTGCTGGATGCACAACAGTCACTTACAAACCATCCTTGTGCTATTTTCCATAAGTGTGTCTACGAATGTTCGATCAATTACGTGCAGTGAGCGTTGACTGACTGTTGTGCGTCTGACTGGGTAATAAAACACATCAGTCACCTGTTATTTTTCAACGTAAATTTATTGCACATATCGCATTTTTAATTTTTTCCCATTTAAATCGACTAGGAAAAATTTGTTGTGACTCCAAATGGAAATTTTACTAATTGAAGTTCCTTTCTTTTCGTTATTATTTTACTAAGAACACTCAATTAAAAATTCGTCGACACTTTGAGAAGTGTTTTATTAAATTATTCTATCGTCAATGACCCTTGTAACAAAAAATCTCTCGGATTGGGTCGTTCCATTAGACGTGAATGCTAAAATTAATTCAAATTGACGTCATAATTCAGTTTAATTCCGAACTCCGAGTAAGTTATTGATTGATTCAAGTGAGAGGCATAACTTTGCTTTAGATACCGAGTTCTCAACCAGTACCACGTACATGGTTTGACTCTCAACCTACTGCAGAGATAATTAGAAGCGAATAAATTGGTCGGATTTACGGCTAGCTCTAAATCATGACAAGTGCTCGAGGCTGCTTCAGAGCAAGGTGTTGCCGACTCAACGGACTTGTCACTGAAAGATTAATCGTTCAACTCAACTAGCACCAACTAAGTTTCACGCCGAGTTTGGTTGGTATGGCAACTTGTGTCGTTACGATCGATTGAATTTACACTTTTTACTCGTCATTAAAGGGGTCCGATATCATATCATAACTCGTAACACATTTACACATTTAATTCTTAATACATTCAGGAAAATTAATATATTTTGGTTCTGTTTTCGCACTGTGATAGATAACTAAATTCTTATTTCTGTACGTAGCACAGTTTTCCTCCGAGTGTCCTCTATGAACTTAAAATATATTAATTTTGGACTCGTCGATTGCGTCAGGGCCTACAGAGTTGGCTTGGTCGCTGTGGTTCAAGTCCTCCACTACAAATGTTATATGACTGAGCGGGTATCTAAATACGATGTTTTATTTATTTATTTGGACAATGTTTATAATTATGTAGATGTATATATTTCGTGTGACCGAAGGAGACAAAAATTTAAAAAAAAACAAATCATGGTCGGATAGCCATCACCTTACTGATGCAGTGCACATAAACATTTTTTTGTTCGATGGTAAATTTGACAGTTCGAAGAGTACAATCACATATTTTCAGCTAGATTGGCGCAGTTCCCGAAAACAATGCTGTTATAGCGTTTACTTTACTGTGACTGTTAAAGTGTAGACGCTTTTCTCCAAGTTGTTGATTTTAAGAACTGGTTTCATCATATTTGCAGTTAAATAATCAATTCAACTCATATTAAAACGACAATCAATTTATTTTTAAATTATAGGGAAAATCTTGCGATTTCGTTATTCAATAGCGGTGTATGCCCAATTAAATAGTGGTGATTAACAAATTATATTAATTGGATCTCCAAGGTAATGATTTCTCCATACACTGAAATTTTATTTAAGCAATTTGTCCAAAAACATAAAACTTTGGCTTAAAATATTGACTCTTAGCTGTTACAAAATCGGACAAAATTGGAATATTTATTTCTCGAACACAGTACTATTCTCATGTATTAATTCATCCGATAGATAAAGCTCATATATTCTTATATTTGTATGTATTATTTTCAATTAAAAAGCTTTGTACATATGGCTCATAGGTTCGCAAGGTTCAAGGATGGAGATTGTCAGATTGTTAAACAAGGAACAGCAAAGGTTCTGCACAATCTAAGTCTACTGTGGATGCTAAAGTGATTTCGAAGCAACCTAGCCGATGCTGCTGGAACCGACCACATATTTGATTACCCCATCGCAACAAACTCTTGGTTTTCCTGCAAGAATGTGTTAGTTAATTAATTAATTAATTCAATTCAATTAGATAGTAGTTATTTGAACCATCCGTCCGACACCGAGAAACTAATTCTTTCCAGTTGAAGCTAACTATTCGGATATAAAACTTAATACCATACTAGAAGAGTGAACAATTTAATTAACTAAAGATCAAACCAGGATACAATATACGAAGCAGTTATGATATGTGCAGGGAAACCAGGTCAGAGGATTTCTTCCTCCGAGCGAGGGGGTGGGGGGGCTTAGCGTTGAGAGATGCACTTAACGCGAACCATTTTTAATTAAAGTAGTAAAACCTCCACGTTTATGGCCAACGAAGATTTGATGGTGGAAACCGTCAAGATGAATGATCTCGAACCTTATTCGTTAGTGACCACCTTTACTATAGGAGGAAGAAAGTGATGGGATGGGATAGTACACTCTTTAAGCTTCAAAATGCTTGTACTACCCATGATTGTAAGACTACCTGGATAGCTAGGACTATCCATAATGTATACATATTCTATTCGTTTGTCCTAATATTATGTGTCAACTTTATTTTATTTTATTATTTTATTTATTTTATTTTATAGTTTTATTTTGTACGGGAAACGGTTTATTATTCCTAAGAATGTCAATTAACTGTACATTACTACTACTAGGAAACGCTCTGTTGGACGCGTTGATAAGCGAGCACGTGCTATAGCTAGACCCACATTGCCCATTTTTATAAGTTTTCAATTTACGACGTTCGCGTTTCCAGTATTCTTTATTATTGCCAAGGTATTTGGGTAAACCCGTATGTAAATCTTTACTTTGTGGATAAAATCCACCGCCATCTAGAGGACCTTGACTCATTGGAAAAAATATTGAAACTATTTGGTGACAATTAATAATAGACTGCTTCCTCGAAAGTATTTTGATTACTTCTAGGTGGCAGTGCATTTGAAACTTCGCGCGTCTTTTCGTTGCCATGGCAACGTTACTTTTGTTATAATGTAATTTCCATCTACACTACTTATCGGATCAAACTAAAATTAACATATTCGTGACCGGACGGACATTCTAAATGATTTGGCTATCTCAGATTTTGTCGCCGGTTAGTTTGAAAAAAAAACTTTCGATTAACTTTAATGTAACTTTTTAACTTTTTGAACGATTTTGCCACAAAACTAATGGCATTCAATCGAGAACAAAGCTTGCGGATGGTCAAAATTTCAACTCGATCCGAGCCTCGTTTCGAACGTTATGGCGAGACATACAAATAAATAAAATTAAACAATAAAAAAAAAAAATAAAAAAAAACAAAACGAGTGACAAATTTTCCGGCAGTAGTAAATGGAAAAACTGCTCTCGTCGTATTACTATAGAGCAACAAATATCAAAGTAAACAACCATATTGTAATGTTGGAGTAGCGTAGCGAGCGAAAGCGAGCAGGAAGATTCCATTTCACTACACTGGAAAGAAAAACAATCCGGAGATATTTTTTTCTTTCTTTTTTTTTTTTTTGTATTTTTTCTGTTTGTCCCACGATTTCCGGTCTAACGATACCGTTTGCGATGAAACTTTTTGGAGGCCATTCGAAATTCTGAACTTAGAACTGGCCACGTTTTTGAGCGCAATCGGAAATTTTTTCTTATGAAAATCGAATTTTACGATTTTTTTGATTTTTAAAAAATTTCTTCTCTTACCTACATGCTTTATCCGATTTTAATGATTTTTGCACAGAACCTTTATTTTATGAATTAAGATATTCTTGTGAAATTTGAGCGCAATTAAAAAAATATTTATCATAAAAATCGAAATTTTTCAGGTTTTTTCTTTTTTTAAACAATTCTTTGACTTATACACTACACTTTATCGATTAATGATTTTATCGAGAACCTTAATTTAATGAATTAATATATTAGTGTTAAATTTGAGCTGCAATCCAGAAATTATTTCTTATAAAATGAATTTTAAAGATTTTTCATTTAACAATTACGATTAATTAAAAAAAAAAAAAAAAAAAACAAGTTTAATTTTTAATTAATTTAATTTAATTTAAAAAAATTTCAACTATAATGAGTTTGCCACAGAATACAGCAAAATCGCATAAACATAGCACTCAATGCACCAATTTCGCTCACAAAACAGCGGCGGGACCTAAGCGTTTTCCTCCGTTTTACGCCGCAGTGTTGGATCTGACGTAATTGGTGCACTGACCCACGTTATGCGAATTTCTGTTTTTTGTGGAAAAATCATTACTAAGTTGAAATTTTTTTTTAATTTAATTAAATTAATTAATTAAAATTAACTTAATTTTAATTTATTAATCGTTTTGTTAAAAAAAATTCGTAAAATTGCTGATTTTTATAAATAATTCTCGATTGCGCTCAATTTACACTATATATAAATTCTAAAATAGTTCTGCGAAAAAATCATTATTCAATGATAAAGCCATGTAGGTGTTATAAGTCAAAAGAATTGTTTAAAAGAAAAAGCCGTAAAATTTCAATTTTTATGATAAAATTTTTAATTGCGCTCAAATTTCACAAAATTCTCAAATTCTCAAATAAAGGTTCTGTGCAAAATCATTAAAATCGGAAAAATAAGCGTAGGTGTTATAGTCGTACGAAATTTTAAAAAATCGAAAACACTCGTAATTGGCGATTTTCATGAGAATTAATTTTCCGATTGCGCTCAAAAAACGAGTTCTAAGTTCCCAGAGATTTCGAAGGCCTCCATAAAATTTCATCTCAATCGAGTAATCAGTTTAGCCGAATCGTGCCAAACAGACAAAAATACAGAAAAATAAGAAAAAAAAACAAACATTCCGATTTTTTTCTCCAGTGTATAGAATGGAATCTTCGCTTCGCTCGCTACGCTCATCCAACAAACAATATGGAAACATAAAGATCAATCAATCAATAAAGATAAATCAAAATCAATCAAACCGCCAGTGTTGTTCTCCAAAAATGTTTAAGGACACAAGAAAAATATCATCTTTACACCCCTCCACCCACCTACCCCAACCACGTAAAAGAATAGCATTTGAATATTTTTATAAATGGTGGGATTATGGAGTTCAGTATAAGGATCATGAAAAACAAATAGTATTGTCACTCTTTAGTAGTGGAACACACATCTTTCCCATTGTCAAATATTGTCATCCGTCTGTCTGTTTTAATGAATGTACGTAGGGCTCGAAGCCTCTCCCCTGGTATGTTTACACGTAACGACAAATAATTACTTAGTTTATTAGTACATTGCCGCGCCACCGGATACCTGTATATGTCCACACACATGCAAACGTTGTACGTGGGAAGAAGGTTTGAAAAATAAATATAAAAATTAAAACATTTTCATGGAAGCATGATATTTCTCGACTATGTGTTCAATATTGCGTAAATCCTCCTTCCCTTGCGTGTCATCATCGCTGTTTACAAAAAAAATAATGGGTAAACTACGTATACGTGGTACACCCGCATGTAAACAACTAGCCATCACTCCACTTAGGCCATGTAGGGCAGCAACAAGCAGAACTTTTTTTATTTTCTTATTTGATAAACATGAATACAATGAATCTCGCTCAGTCAGATTATGCTCGGCCTTAGCTTGTAAAATTCATTGAAAATAATAAATTCTCATATCCCCATCTCCAAAATACGACAAACGACAGCTGTATACTTTTTTGTTGCTATTTTCATTGCAGTACACATGTTCTAAAATATATTGGACTCTACTTATCACCTAATTATTTTGTGATATTTCTTCTTTGATATTTTTTAACTTAAATTAGAAGGTTGGCAGAATAGGACAATAATCATCCCCTAAACACTAGTGACTAGTGTCTACCACCCTAGACAACAAATTTGGAGAACAAAAAATCCTGCTTAATAAAATATAAAAGTAATACATTTACAGCCAGCGATTTCGAAGTTAAGCAAACTCGGGCGTGGTCAGGGGTAGAGTGGTGGACCGCTCTGCCCTGAAACTCACGTATATCGCTGGTTAGAGCAGACAGAGGGTTCGAGAGCTAGTGTAACGGCTTCGTTCTCCTCGACGTCTGCTCGGCAGTCCGGGTTAGTGGAGGAACCTATATGACTGTCAAGGTTACACCGTCCTTTCGGATGGGACGTTAAGCCGTTGGTCTCCTTGGTACTTTTCGAAAGGAGTAGGCTACATGCCAGTACCGGGTGTCCCCTCCTCCCTTCTGTTCATACTTCATTCTCATATATCACCACTCATCGTCTCGAATAGTCAAAGTGCATTAATATGAGACGTTAAGCAATATCCAATCAATCAATCAATACATTTACAAAATATCAACAATAAATTAATAGCAATATCAAATCATGCAATCATAATGTAGCACCATAAGTCACTTTCAAACACAGGAGGTGTTTAATAATAAACTGCGTCGTCTCTACAGCATGCATGGTGACATATTAATCCTTACTGTGACAATGACATAGATATACTGCTATGCTAGTAATGAGTTCCTTGCTGCCTGGCTATGCATGAAAACCACAATCACTCATGCTTCGTTTTTGTCCCGATCACTTAGAAGTTAGCAGGTTGGCACTCGTCAACGTCATTACTGCACTAATCACCTCCACCTGGTAAACACTGGTGCGCGCTAGACCAGGGTTAATCATGTCCAGCTCGCAACCTTCTCGTGGTTTCATCTGTCAATTAGTGCGAGAATAGATAACTCTCTGAATCTAAATTAGATCCAGGGGAATTGTGACAATATATTGCAACAACTAGATATGTCAACGAGTGTCGAGTATTGATAGACATACCTGAAAACGATTCTATTTCAATCATTGATTTACAAGTGATTTTGTATGGTATAAGTATATTCATTCTTTAAATAACATGCACAGGTACGGGCGTACCCAAAATAGATATCTCAAACTCAAAATGACGAGTTGAAATCTAGGATCCGGCTTAATTCCAATGTAAAATCTATTTACAACAGTTTCTACACTGTGAGGGAATATCTAGAATATATGCCTATACATAGGACTAGATATTTTATATTTAAGATTGAAAACATTCGATGCGATATGTGATGTGACACGTACATAAGCTGTGAGTTCTATAATAATTGTGGTGTTTAGTTTAAGTACTCTAATGACAATATCTTGTGCTCGCAACTCGCCTACCAAATGTAGGCATGAGAGTTTAATGGAATGATAGTAAAATTAATAAATTGGCAAGTAAGTAGTCATAAAACAAAAAATAAAAAATGCCCTTTATAAAAAAGGCTATGCCCCCTCCCATGACCCACCCTAAGGCAGTGGTTAATTTGTACAGAAAAATGTGGGTATACGCAGTGGTCGAATCGGAACCATTTCTTGTGGTGGATGGTTTAAACTTGGATATTATCGACGAGTGTGGACTTGCGTGTGCTGTAAGGGGCCCCAGCCGCCATAGGCAAAAACAAATTTGGGGCCTTTTTCCCTCAAGATAGCTTGTAGTGCGATCTGAGACAGGAAGGGACTAGATTACTAATTGCAATAATTTAGGTATATGAAACGTTTTAATAGTGCGATTCTTTTTAAGGATTTAATATTTATTACATGTTTTGCTTTATTTTATAACAAGGTGGGTATACTGCGTAAAACCGCGCTCCATTAAAAATTAAGCACTGCCCAAGAGTCACCAAAACCATTCTGTATCATCCTTGTTGAAAGGCAATGTCAACAAAAAACATGTAAATCGGAGGTCGCATGGACAGTTTTTATTGTGAGACGAGACACACGCACAGACAGACAGACAGACAGACAGACAGACAGACAGACAGACAGACAGACAGACAGACAGACAGACACACAGACAGACAGACACACAGCCAAACAGTATGTTTCTGCATATAGGAGGGTATTTGCTATTTGGGTGGGAAACTTAGCTCCATAACAATATTTTTCTTAACCTTGGGCATCAGGGAGACTTTTATCCAATGTCAAAGATTTCGAACCCGGCACCTCCACCAAAAATATGCAATGATTAAAATAACATAGCATTGCATATTATGTATAATTAAAATTATTTTTAACGGTAAGCTTCGCTCCCTATTTTGGATTCTCCCTTATTGCCCATGCTTGTTGCGAATATGGAGGTATAAGAGGGGGAAAACATAAACAATATATTATTAAGTTTTAACATGATAACTACTGGAAACAAAACAATGTATCGATAAACAAAGTATTTTAATCGATTACTTTCAATTCGATATCAATAAATCAGCACTGAACATCGATAAGGAAAAGTTTATCACCAGACATTCGTATTTTTTTTTTTTTTTATGTAAGAAAATATTTTTTTTAAATTATACATTTTTAAATTCATCTTCATAAAGCATTGAAATTTCGTGCTAAATATTTCCTGAGAAAATTAGGTTCCTCTCGAGAGGCTTGTGTGCGGCTGCGCCCCTTGCACCCCCTATGTATACGCCACTGTGTTCAGAACTCATTTACAGATGTATTTTGATTGAGAAACACCTTGAAGAAAACTTCAGTCAGGATTGCAGATGGCTGGTGTCGGACTTGAACCTCGGGAATTAATCTTGCGAGTAGCCATGTCTCTCTGTCGTCTGCAGCCTTTTTAACCCTTTTATTTCTGAGCCTTTACTTCTTCTATTTTAACATCTCATACTTATTATATTCAAATATCCAAATTATTTTCATCCAAATAATTTGTTTATGTTTTTGTATTTTGTTTGTTTTGTATTTGGAAGCACTGGAGCTTTTCAACTATTCAACAAACTCACTTCTTCTGCATGTACAATATATTACTCCCATATTGGACTTGGTCCATGGCCTTGCTGCGTAAGTAAACTACAAGACTATATTACATTACATTGATAGATATAAAATCCTGTTAGTACAGTAGGCTTACCTTTTCTTACACAAGACTGGTACGTACCTTCTGTAATCCTATGTACATTAAACATTTACGACTGAATTGAAAGTGCTAACCTTAAAGACCCTGTGTGGAATTAGAATTACCTTTCACTTTCAGGATATCTCGATTTACCATTCTTCCTTATAATATTACATAAGTACTTGCCTTGTACTGAACTTCCCTATTCATTTTCTGAATTGTACCTCAATAACATAACATGTGCCGTGTATGCAGTCAAGGGCAAGTTTCCCAAAATTTAAATAAGAAAGTTTGTACAGTTTCAAGTTACTTGTCCAAAAAGTAACTAAGTCAACATTCAATTCGTCATAAAAATAATAACAGCATTGTGTACGATTTAAAGATGGTCGAAATCACAATCAAATTATCCAAAATATAACCAAAAACTTTTTGGGGCTTTCAAAATTAAGTTTATCATTGTCAGTTGTCACACCTAATTTGTATATGGATCCCCCCACGTTACCTCTTTTGCAGAATTTGAGCGCTTGAAGGGAAAAAATGTCGTAATAATAAAAAAGGACTATGATTCATAGTCATAGTCTATGACGGACCATTAGTTATCTGTCAGATGGTAAAAACAGAACCAAACCTTTGTGTTGACCAAACTATGTGATTGTCCTGCACGTACAAGGTACAAGTACAAAAGTACTGCACTCTGGACGCTTGACGTCCTCACCCCAGCCAGCCTCTTGTCCTTACAAAAATAGGGATCAAAACAAATCTATAAACAAACATTTCCATGGGTTTCTATTCTCGGAAGAACAGGTAGGAAGTCCAAAGAACCGGGTTAGTTTGAGTTTGAAATTTCAGACATAATTTTATTTATTTATTTTTTAATTAAGTTTGTAATTGTAGTGTACTTTTAGTGTGTATACAACAAACATCTTACATTTATTTAAAATATAGATGAAAACAAATACTATCTGTGTTTTTCTGCTCTTAGCCTTGATTAAGATGCACGAGTCAAACATACCACTGGTCGTTAAATGATGATTGGGGTAGCCTGCCTCAAAAAGGAAAGGGGGTTACATACTTACATTGTCTTCTGAGACGCCATTCAACAAATGGGTTCATGATTAAAATCAACCTTTCATCCTCGGAATGGGGCAATTCTATAAAAATGCCGTGCAATGTGGCAGCTGTACGTGTATTCTCTTGTAATCTCAACACAACCAGTTGCGGTACCCACCGTGCAACGAGATTGAAACCATCGCTCATGTCTTGGGGTTTTGCAAGAAGGGCGAAGCATTAAGAATAAAGCACTATAAAACTATTATCCAGGATTGCGACTGCATTCCGACAAAAGAGGGTCAGGGAGTCCACGAGGATATTCCATGAATTTCTTCTGATGGCTCTACTCCGAGAGTACATAAATTCTTAAATCGTAAAAACCAGAAACGAGTAATAATTACTCTTGAACTACTTATCTGGTTTGAACTGAGTGACTATACCACGCTGAAAGATGTTGATCAAGAACAATACTTATTTACTAACATCGCATACTATAGTTGATCTAGCTAGAAGATATCAAATCTAGGCCAAACGAAACAATCGGAATCCGTGCAGCCGTTCCATAATTATTTACCCGATTTCTTATCATCGTTTCCATCCCCTCATTTAATTGACAACATTGATCCTACTCTTCTTAATCATTCCATTATTGTATTTATTTTATTTTTATAAGTAGGCCTATGTGTACCAGTATGACATTTAAAATATAAATATGTGTTACCATCTTTAAATAATTAAATTTACTTTTTTCGGTTATATATATAAATTAAATAGACCTGACTAAAACGGATAGAACTTGCTATCTCTTGTGGAACGCTTGACTCGCCTGACGTTCTACCAGCATTACCTGAAGTCGGCTCGTATATATATATATATTAGTACTTTAGACAGAAATTAAAAAAGTGACTACACCGGGGTTTGAACCCGGGACCTTAGCTTACCGGGCTATGCTCTTACTAACTGAGCTATGCGGCCACCAATTTAAATCTGTCTAATTTTTGGTCTGTTTTGTACATTGTTAATAACGTGTGTATATAAGAAATATATATATATATATTGTTTAAACTTGGCTTTATAGTAGGCGACTATGACGCTGTTATGTTAGTACTTTAGACAGAAATTAAAAAAGTGACTACGTAGAGTCACAGTCAACCTTGAAAATGTCTGACGTAGTACAGACGAAACGTCGGTGGACGCCCAGGTTCTGCCCTGGTTCATCTTATTTTCGACGCGGTTTTACCCAAGATCCTTGTTTTTATCATATATATATATATATATATATATATATGTGTGTGTGTTATATCGCAGACTTTCACGGATTGAATATGCAGACATTGTATTTTCGGGTAGTCCGTGTGGTTTTATTAAACTAACTAATAATAAAACCACACGGACTACCCGAAAATACAATGTCTGCATATATATGTATATATATATAGTCACTTTTTTAATTTCTGTCTAAAGTACTAACATATATATATATATCTGCTCTACACACGTTATTAACAATGTACAAAACAGACCAAAAATTAGACAGTTTTAAATTGGTGGCCGCATAGCTCAGTTGGTAAGAGCATAGCCCGGTAAGCTAAGGTCCCGGGTTCAAACCCCGGTGTAGTCACTTTTTTAATTTCTGTCTAAAGTACTGACATATAAATATATACATATATATATACATATATATATATAAAAAATTGTATTTAGATTTTAGAGTCTAACCACCCGGTCACAGGATTGATTTTCAGTGGGGGACATTACATTTAAAACAGACCAAGACACCCCGCCTACAGGGTGTAGGCGCCGACACCATCGACAAGCGAACAATAACCAACTAGAGACAAGGAATACTATTTAAGATGGAAACACCGATCATTATCAATGAAGATGGACACGATTCCATCTGTATCTACACTTGTTGCTTTGTACTGATAAATACGCTGGACCCCTGTGGTCATCAATCATCATTATCCATCGCCGTTTCCTACTTCTGGCAGGGTCAGCTTGGGTTTTGCAACCAAATTCTTCCACTTCTTTCTATCCTCCCACAATCGTGTCTCCGCTACATCCTCCCAGCTCTCTCCTCTAGTATGTAGGTCTCTTGCTATGGTCTCCTTCCATCTCTTCCTTGGTCTCCCCCATCTTCCTCTTCCTTCAATCCTTTTCTCATACATTCTCCTGGGCATCCTCTCTTCCGTCATTTGTTTCATATGGCCAAACCATCTCAGCCGTGTCCTTCCCATCCCGTCACCTAACTTCTCCACCCCAAGCATCTCTCTGATGTTCGTATTTCTAATTCTATCTCTTCTTGTCTTGCCCACTGTGCTCCTCAGGAATCTCATCTTTGCCGCCTATATTTGGCTTTCTTCTCTATCACTCATAGTCTAGGTCAGTGGTTCTCAACCGTTGGTCCGCGGACCACTTTTACAGGTGGTCCGCGGTGGTAGAGGACAGATTACATTTTTTTGCATGTTATACATTATAAATTATATTATATTAATTTCATACATTTTTAACATCCTGTTATTTTCACTTTCTCTTTGAGCGTAACTTGCAAATTACAAACAGAACGTAACATTGAACATTGTCAACTTAGCATAGCTCATAAGTTCTGCTTTGTAATAGGTTTGATACACACATAGTATGGCACTGATGAAAAATGAAAACCCTCCTTGTACCAAACCACACCACGTATACCTCGTGCCAGTATTTGCTACATTGTGGTTTTATTTATTAAATAGTATTATTTTGTTTCAAATATAAAGAAAACGTTAATAATCGATTCATTACAGTTTTAACAAAGTACCTAAATAATACGTTTGTACGCCTTGCCATGTGTATCGTCACTAAAGGGAGGTGAAGGGGCACATAGTAATCGGTAATAAAGAAATTATATAATCTGCTGATGAATAACTATACAAAGTGCTAAAAGAAAATCAAATCCTGAATATATGTCAAATAACTTTTCATTTCTCATGGGAACAGCTGGCACCAACTCAAACTATGATGTTTGCAGGTGAAAACTTTTTTGCGATGATACTACCTATGAAACCTGCAAAAATCATGAGGCATTAGTTTGTAAAAGATGCATAACAGATGCACAAAATAAATAGTTTTTAAAAAAATGCACCTGTCTGCTCACAATAATAAATAATTATTTCTCACCTACTACTAAGCCATGGCAGGTAAAGTTTCATATTTTCTTGTGAGAGTATGTATACCAAAAAAATAGTTTACTATGGGGCAAGCCGAGAGAGTTTGAGGTAAAACTGCTACAGAAACAATTAGTTTTATAACTACGACAATTAATGATAGTCTCTCGATGCCCTACCCTACTTAAACAAGAAAATTATTGTTCTCTCCATTATATACCCCCCCCCCCATAACTATAGGGCCTAATTTTGAATGTAGTGGTCCATCCGATTTATGAGATTATGAAGGTGGTCCGTGTGCAACAAAAGGTTGAGAAACACTGGTCTAGGTTTCTGCCGCATCCCGCATATGTGAGGATCGGTATGAAGTATGTCTTATATAGTGTCATCTTGCACTGTATGGGTATTTCCCTATCCCACACCAGGCCTTCTACACACTGGTAGAAGTTACTGGCCTTTTGTATTCTGTTGGTAATTTCCTTTTTTATCTTCCCGCTTGCCATTATTTCACTTCCTAGGTATCCAAAACTCTCCACCACTTCCAGGGTTTCTTCTCTAATCTTGATCTCTGCATGATAGTCCCTTACGTCTCCTTCTACTGGCAGAGTAACAACCTTGCTCTTGCTCACGCTTATCTTCATGCCGGCCTTTTCAATGTGCCTCTTCCAGAGATACAAAGATCTCTGGAGTACTCCTCATACTCTTGATTATTTATTATTATTATTAATTATTTCTCATACATTTTATAATTTATTAGTCATCAATAAAGATTTAAATTATTATTAGTGTGCAAGTAAACATTTATCTTGTAGGCCCTACGTATTACCGACTACCGTATGCTAGACCGATTCGTCAACTCTTTGTATAACTGCATTGATGGATAAGCATATTATTATTACTAGGAAAACGCTAAAGTCCCGCCGCGTTGATGGATGAGCTTTTTAAAGGTTTTAGTTTGCGTGGGATATCTTTACTTTTGCAAGTGCTTTGTTTTGCTGCCTACGCATTGAAGGTGAATGTTGTCAAGTTTCTTTTGTTTCTTGTCAATTGGTATTATTTACCGTAAAAAACTTGTATTAAAAGCTTTATTTCTATGAATTCTGGCTAAATTTTTCCACTTTTTCTTTCAAAAGGTACTACATAACCATAACCTTAATGTCCATGTATAATATGAACGTTGTAGCCCCACCCGTTTGGTCAGAATTGGCCCAAATGGCACGAAAATATTGCACAAAAAGTCAAAAAACGTATATTAAAAGCTTTATTTCTCTCGATTCTAGCTAACTTTTTCAACTTTTTCTTTCAGAAAGCAATACATCACCATTACCTTAATGTCCATGTGAAATATGAACGTTGTAGCCCCACCCGTTTGGTCAGAATTGGCCCAAATGGCACGAAAATATCGCACTAAAAATCGAAAAAAATCGTAAAAGTACGATATTCATGAGAAATATTTCTTCGATTGTACCCAAAAACGTGGCAAGTCTAAGTTCAGAGAAAACGAAGGTCGTGTCAAATTTTCATCAAGATCGCATATGCCGTTTGCCCGGTAGAGAGCGAACAAACAGACGGAAAAACAAAAAAAAACAAACAAACAAAAAAAAAAAACAACGGAGCTAAATTTTTTGGGGGGTCGGTGAAATTGAAGTCTTCGCTTCGCTCATCCAATTAAGCCTATCTTCCGGCTTTCCTACATTTTTTACTTTAGGTAGTTTTGTTTTTCCATTGTTAAAAGGGGTATTCAGTTCACCCGCTATATTTCATTCAGGCTAACTAGTTATGAATTTACAGGGCAACAGAAAAATTATTGGATCCACCATGACCCGTAAAAAATTGTCATACTTGATAATTTTTTAGTTTGGCAAAAATCTTCTACAAGAAATAGGGACAATCTTTATGCCCATATGACCTTATATGTTTTGTTCCCCAAAAATATTGCCCATTACAGACATTCTCGTCGGCTTTTTCTGTACATCCGCTTTATTTTGTTTCTGTAATTTGGGCAAGTGGTTTGTCAAAATATGCTGATTACCAAGAGGGAGTGTGATTTGGTGGACTAAACATATTTTCTGTCCCTAAAAACATTATACATTTGATTTCTAAAAATAAATTAAACTATAATATGTAATCTTAAAACTACAAATTAAACTCAACATGTTTACTCGAGTAGGCTTATGAAAGGGAAGTGGGTCCTATTTCGGAAATATCTACTTACCCTAGGTACCTTTTTAAGTAATTATTCATTATTAACCTCACCTGCTCTAAAAGTTTCATCATTATAATAATTAGGGATGTGGTGTGGGTCGCAAAATTTCCGATGGAAAAAATTCCAATTTGCTGGTTCACTGGCTGTGCTCGATTTCCAAGCATCAGCTGTTGTCACTAAGCTTGTCAGTGCTCGATAGTTGTCCAATTACAAAAGTTAGGTCCGACATAGTTTGTCATTCTATTAGGCCAAAGCTGCCGCCAAATGCTTGAAATGGATAAATTGCATTCCTTTTATGAATGAGAGTCTGATAGGGATATGCAGGTCACCATAGAAATTATTTTTTTGGCAAAAATTTCCTGGAATCACATCACTAAATAATGACAAGCAAATAGGCAAAGCATGCTCCTTTTACTGAGACGGCTGTTGAATGAAGAAGTGACTGAAACCCCAACAAACAGACATTGTTAACATAATGAGCCTCGAGATAGTTTTGAGGGTGGGTAGGGGTGGGGGGTTAACCCTTTAACTCTCCCCTCCCCCTTGTAGTTACACCACTGTTATAGGGACTTAACCAATACTTTGAATTAAACAGAAATTTGTATTACTCAAGTTTGAATTGAAGCTAGGGTTTACTGTAGTATATTATTAGACCCTACTTTCCCCTAATATTCTTGAAAGAAAGGTACGGTAATATATTATTTATTGTGTTTCAAATAAATACTTCAAACATATACAAAAACAAGTCTACATTCTTATGCACAAGCAGGCCTAGCCTATGATATCACCTAGAGGGCCTAAATGTCTTAAAGTCAACTTCTGAATGGTAGAATCCACCATGTTATGCATCACAACATCACAAAGTGAGCAAATGTTTATGGATAATATGTTTTGACCCATTTACTCTTATTCTTCTTATCTTCAGGCCGGAACTTTTTAGGCACGTAGTTCGGTTGATGTTCGTTATACTTCCTGCTATAAGGCTTCTCGTGCAACTCGAAAGGTCTCGTCTTCTTGTCTAGAGGTCTGGTATTATTCTTAATCTTGTAGATTCTCTCCCAGTCGTACACTTCGTACGGCAGCCGATGTCGCTCGCGATTGCTGTACATGTGTTTGAACTGTGCCTCTAGCCACTGTCGGCGGTTGGTATCTGCGATGTTTGCTACGTACGGACCTTCGTGCTGGTCCAAGAACGGTTTCATTTCGGTGCCCTCGCGTACTTTGGGAACGTTCATGTAAAACTTAATCAAAGTCTTCAAGACGTCATCATTGAAACCTGTAAAAACAGCACATAGCACAAATTAGGCCAGAAATATATTCAAACCAGCGCTGCAATTCTGAAAGAGAATCACGACTCCCAAACATACATGGCAACCGGTGTATATAATCCCCGGCACATGTGATGCACTGACATGATCTGCGCCTGATGAATGATACAAACCAAGCGACTAGTGTTGGCTGATGGTGGGCAGACGCCATGGGGTCATTCTATATGAAATCAACCAAAAAAAAAGAAGAAAATAAAAAGTATCATTGAGATTTTGATAAAATTTGGTACAGTGTTGTTACCATTACTAAATAAACACATCTAGGCCTAGGGTACGTAATTTTTTCTTCGTTCTGACGTTCATAGTTTCTTTGTTGCGGCAATCTATAAAATTCAAATTTTCTGCCAGAACGTGCCCGTAAATTCGTAACTTTTGAATCGCTTAACAACAAGATTTTTAAATGCTTAATCAAAATAAGTGCTGTGGGCAAAAATCCCTGTTTGTAAATGGATTTAAAAAAATTCAATGAGCTATCTAAGAATCTAAAAATGTTGGTGGGTAAAAAAACAAACTTCAAAAGTGCTATACAACAATGGGTGCAAATTAAGTTTCCACTTGTCTAAAGAAGAAATATCAAGTTATGTACAACCAGAAAAAAATAGCAGAGTCTAGCTGCTAAAAAGAAGATTATACTACTACTACTACAAGGCTGATTTTTTGGGCTAAATGAAGCTCTTTGTCTAGCCATTGTAAGTTTGCAAAAACATTTACTCAGTCTTTAATAAAAGCATTTAAAATGTATTTTTTGACATTACATAAGCCCTCCCCCAAAAGGGTAGACCTACCTATTTTGAAAAATTTAAAGAAATATGTTGTGTTTTTACATATTAGGCCTATGTGATTTATATGTGTACCAAATTTTACTTTGTAAAAAATGTTAGATGTGGGAGATATCAATTAGTATACTTAGCTATGTGTAAGCCAAGGGTAGAATTGCCTCTAAAAATTTGTTTGTATATGATTTTTGGACCTATACCTTTACCACATTACCACACATTATAGGTCTGTTCGTTGGACCTGCTCGACTTTGCTCTAAGATCACTTTAGAGCCTGGTTGAATTAGGCCACGCCCACGCTCGAGGAAGTTAGATCACAGTACTCTTGTGTTTTGAGACGAACGCTTTTTGAGGCGAATACTCTAATCTGCTCTAAAAAAGAAAAATCAATCCAAAAAGAAAAATTTCGTTCACATTTATTGACAAATAATTATTCACACTTCCAGCAAACGAGGAAGCCATTTTTATTTAAATAACGCGCGTAATTCGCTATTAAATCGAACTTGCTCTAAGTTGCTCTAACTAGCTCCTCCTAAAAAGGGAGCAGGAAAATCATGATCTTTCTGCTCTAGATCAAGTTGCTCGAGTCCAAAAAACGCAATTCGAGAAGGTGATCTCGTGAAACGAACGGCTATTTCGTTATCCGAGCAGCTCCGAGTCGTTAGAGCAGGTCCAACGAACAGACCTATTATTTATTATGGAATTTGTTAACTAGGCCCTACAGGTTTCCACAAAATAAAATTTGGTAGGCCTATGCATGTAAATCACATGTAGGCCTAAAAAGTTAAAACCACAATTTTTTTCTTCAAATTTTCAAAATACCCTTTTGGGGGAAGGGCTTTAACATTCATTTTAAGTGCATTTATTAACGGCTAGCAAATGTTTTTGCAAACTTAGAATGACTAGACAAAGAGCTTCATTTAGCCAAAATAATCAGCCTTGTAGGTCGTCAAGTGGTTCAAAAGTTATGAATTTACGGGCACGCTAAGGGAGACTCAAATTTGAGTTTTAGGGATGGCCTGGCCATAACAAAAAAAGTAGGCCTAATAAACATCAAGGCCAAAAAAAATATGTAGGCCTACGTATATGTGTTTATTTTGGTTTAGAAACAATTGTCCCAAATTTCATCAAAATATGAAGGGTAGGCATTCATGTAAATTGTAAATGACGCGGTTGATTTCATATGGAATGACCCCATGGTGATATATAAAGAGAGAGCCAACAGCATTGAAACTCTACCCAGGACAATTAACTCATTGTACTAGTGTGATTTTATGCTTAAATATTTGAATTTCTTTGATTGAACACCAAAAATGTAATGTAATAGTACTGTATTTATATTTTATTTGGAAGTTAACAGAATTTTTTTAAGTTCCCCTAAAAAATTCACCAAGATTGGATTAATTATTTGTTGTACAGGAGAGATTAGGCCTAACAGACTTAAATTTCACAGGAAACGAGAAAAGATTGTAAAATTACCATTTTCATGATAAATATTGGAACTTTGATAGTCATTAAACATGACAGATCTAAGTTCAGATACCTTACTATGAGTGTATCCACTCAGTCACAGAACTACCTAGTCCAGGGTTGCCACCAAGAAAAAATAAAAATCCTGTTTGAGCACATCAAAAATCCTTAGAAATCCTTAAATGAAACACCCAAATCCTTAAAAATCCTTTTATGCCCAAATGTACTAATTTCGATATGATATCAATATAATCATAATGTAATAAAAAAAAATTGAAAAAAAATATATATTTTTTTAAGAGTAGGCCTATTTTTAATGATTTGAGGCCAAATAGGGTTGATGAGGTATCACCATAAATGCATTTAAAAAAAAATTTACGATCTCATAACCGCATTTTATGACCCAGCACCTCCACCACATGCACCAGCCAGGTTAATTTAATTTAGACTAGGCCTACCTACCCGGCACCTCCACCAAAATTCTGAAATTTTGCATTTTTGGTGTAGGCTAAACTTTGGTATTTATACATCGAAAATATTCCCAACTATCGATATTGCATTGAAATATAGATTTTTTGACCATCCCTGGTTAAAAACGGCGTAAAACGAAAAACTATTTTTTTTCTTCTAAATCTTTGAATTGGAATAAAAATCCGTCGATCCGTTTTGCACCCTCGAAATCCGTTAAAATGGATAAAATCCGTAAAAACGGCAACCCTGACCTAGTCTATAGCTGGTTTGCAGTGGGGGACTTCAATTGAAAGGGAGCCGAGCCGATGGCATAGACACCATCGACAAGTGATTCAATCAGTTCATTCTGGCGCTGTCTGCGGGTGAAATCGTGTCCAGCTTGATTGATCGGTGTTTCCTAATATGCTGGTCTCTAGTTGGACATTGTTCATTCATCTATGGTGACAGTGCCTGCAGGGTTGGCTTGGTCTGTTTTAAACTTAATGTCTCCTACTGGAAATCAGTTTTATGACTGAGTGGGTACTCTAAATATGAATTTATTTATTTATGGCCAACCAGCGATCGGTATCTAAAGTAGCGAACAAATAGTACAAATACGTAGTTGGGCAAGGTTCACCCTTGGGCGACGCCAATATCAACAAGGAACAACTTTAGGGTCTGTCCATGGTTTCTCTTGTGACCGTTTGCAAGAATTTTGAGTAGGCCTATTACTAAGATCACAGTTTTTTATTTATTGGAGCGTTTTCTGTCAAATTTGTGTAAATAATTCAAGTTAAAAATAATTTATTAATGTTCAAAATCTCAAACAGATTGGTACATCCAAAGACTTACAAAAAATTAAAGTTCATCAGTTTCCTCTTGTGACAAGGTAAGCACACTGAAATGTGCATATCAAGTTTCAAGTCCTGGCCTATCAAATCTAATTTAATTTTGAAATATAAAACTTGTCTGATCACCAATCCCTTACTAATGTATTAAATAACAGTTGATTTGTTAACATTGGGTTAAAGATAATGACATTATTCATATTTATACTTAACATGTATGGTTTCTCTTGTGACAGTTTCTCTTGTGACATATGTGAACCAGTATTAAGCAAGGTTAATATTAGTTACAAAGCATTGGTTTTTATCAATCAATAGTCATACTGTCATTAGAGAAGCAACAAGATAAATTACAGGTCGAGTGGATTAATATATATTTACAAAACAAATGGTAAAATGTTGACAATCAATTGGTTAACTACTGAAATATATGAGATCGATTATTAGCTAAACAGTTAAAAACAAGTGTAAAAGTGCAAGTGTTAGTAAAAGCATTTATGATGGATTGATTGACATTTGTTGAATTATAAGATTTATCAAGATTTATCAAGATTTATAGGGAAATAAGCAATGAAACAACACGCTGAAATTCCGCAGCTTCAACGCAAAAGATAGCTACACGCGGACGCCCTGAATACGTAACTAAATTAGGTGCTGCATTCAGTTTGGCTAAAAGAGTGTTCTTTGCCAGTAGGCCTACAGCAAAATCATTGATAGCTGGCCACATAAATTGGTTTGGCCCACAAACTTTCATAAATATAACTCAAAACGGTTTAGTTTTAGCGTTAGTTTTAGCCATTTGATAGGCCTAGAGCTGTAAAGTGAACCAGTTATTTGATAAAATTTGTTTAGGCTATAAAATTAACAGGCTGCTTAGTTTTCTTAAACAGTCTAGGCCTAGGTCTAAGCCCAACACCTCTGGACTTGTACCTACCCCTACCTAGAATCATAGGTCTTTTGCCTAAATTCAAACCACTTAGTTCCCGTGACTAGGCTTAGGCCCAGTAAAAGTATGATCTCTAAAAGTTACCCATGCCATGTCCCTGCCTAAAAGTTGTTAACATATCAATTCTAGGACCTACTGTTAAAAGTTCTCCTTGCCTAAGCCTAGCATTTCTAACCCTATTCTGGCCTGGATTCCATAAGTGATTCTAAATCTAGACCTAAGTATTTTACAGTAGGCCTATTATAACATGCATATTATTTCAATAGAGCCTAAAATGTTGATGTTTTATTATACATAATGGGAATTAAACTTAGAATAATTTAAACAACAACAAGTAGAACCATGTGCTTAAAAAAATGTGGTTTCTCTTGTGACAAGTTCTTCGGTTTCCTCTTGTGACTGATATTGAGATCTATCTGGAAGGCTGTGTATTGAACTCAAGTTGATGCCACTTACACCATCTATTTAGTGTGGCATGAACTAGCACTGTGCCAAGTTTTGAGTCGATAAATGCAATACTCTGTTCTTACAGCTAGTTGAATCACTATTTGGTTTCTCTTGTGACAGCTTCAAATACAGATTTGAAAATCATATTTCCACAAATCTTCTTTTATTTTTGGGGGTTTAAAGATAGTAGATTAATAAAATATACACTTTGCTGAATAACTGGGTACAATTTTTTTTTATGTAAGTCAATTAGAAAACTTTTGATAAACATCCAAAGTTGAACATTATTTTCCGGCGTTTTTCCGTTTTAAAAATTTCCACGTTTAACTTTGTTTTGAACACACATGTATTAAAATAAACTTCACAAGACATAATAAATAAGATAGTGTGATCTTTTGTGATTGATTTGATGTATCATACTTAGTTGTAACATTATTTTTTATATTTTGTTATTTTGGATACTTTCTCATGGACATAGCCTACCCTTTAGTATTACTACGTGCTTTGTTACTGCGATTCTAAAGTCACCGTTAACAGTTAACACACGACCCAAACCAAGAATTGATGAAATGAAACTTGTCCATTCGAACAATTTTCTGCTTGAAGCTATGAAAATGATGATGCTCATGAATCATGTATTGAATGAATCAACATTAGTCTGTAGGGAAGAGTACTATAGCGTTCATGATGGAGAATAATTATGCCTGCAGTGGATTCCTAGTCATTGCTCGATAATGGGCAATGAGAAGGTCGACTATCTGGCAAAGATGGGAGCCAAGTTGCAGCAGCCAGAGAAGGCTATGTCTTTGCAGTCTATTATTTAACTACAATCAACTATCCAGTTGACATGGAGACGAGGAAGCAGCCTACTGTGTGAAGTAATAGCACGGGAGAAACGATGGGAGCCGTTGCTGAGAAAGGAAAGAGATGTTACGAGGAAAGTGGACGAGGAAGAAAGAAGTGTAGTTGTGGCGAATTTTCGAATGGAAACAGGCCACGACTACCTACAGGCCCATCTTCACAGAATAGGAGTGGTTGATTCACCCACATGTCCTCTCTGCAGAGAACATATCCAGGATGCAGACCTCCTAGAATTATGTGTGTCCCTGAAGGCAGAAAGGGACCAATTGCAGGGAAAAAATTGGAAAAGAGGAAATATTTTGCCTGAACTTTACTGGGCGTCTAGGCAGCGAATGTTTTAAATCTAACTCTGGGTGTTAGAAAGAACAAGATGTGTTTCCATGCTAAGGGCCTATTTATTCACCTTGTAACTTGAGGTAGATAGGCCCTACTGGAAAATGAAATACAAACTTACAAAATTAAAAGAATAATTATTAGGCAAATTTCCCATTCTCACCAATGATCTTTCCGTTATCGATGGCTTCGAACAGTTTCAGTTCTTTTGTTGCCCAGCAAATGTTTCTTCGGGGATTAGACAAAGCGTTTTCGGAGTGAAGCAGCGTAGTGTTGAGTTGGTACGAAAAGAACGACCACAGCTGACCGTTTGTAATGACAGTCTGCGTGACTAGTGGATAGGTGAGATCATTGAACGAGGAGAATCCTTGGTAACAAGCTTGGCTGAGAGTCCAGCCGTACGAAGCCAATATTGCCTGAACGAGGAGCGATTCTTGCCGGTCTTTCTCGCCGTACTGTGGCGGACGATCCAAGAGATGGCCCCGGTTGTGATAGGAGACGAGACCAAACTCAGATGCATCCCCAGGCCAAAACCCAGGAATATTTGTACCGTTTCGATAGTCGTATTGCACCCCCAAAACCCGAGGATCGTATGTGAAAACTGGAACCGAGAGTTCTGATTCGTCGTATTCTTGCAACGGAACATTCTGCGGTAGAGGCAGCTCGCTACGAAGTTGTAACACAGGTGATCCTAGGTATTGAACGTAACGGTCTATTGGTTTTTCAGCTTCGTCTTTCAAATAGTCGACATTTTCTTTGCTTCTGCGCACATTTGCGGGGGCGTCGATCCCTCCTGTGAACCAGAAAGATTCGATTCTAGGTTCAAAGTCGACTTCTGCCCGAAGCAAGTGGGGGAATTCCGATGACAAGTTTGAAAGTAGAATCCGATTGACTTGATGGATGATTGACGACCCAAGGGCGTTCTCTATCGCAGCTGAAGAAAGGTTGTTTTCCTTTTCAAGTGAAGAGTTGAGATCAAGTCTGAAATAAAATAATATTGTCAGTAGGTAGCTAATGTAATGTCACCCAAGCACGTCTAGGCCCTAAGTACCTAGTATGAGGTGACCATATTTCAAAAACAAAAAAAAGGGACACCTTGACATAAGTATCAGTATGGATTTGCGCGGGCCATCCGGGGTCTGGGGCGAAGCCCCATCTGCCGGAGGCGAAATTTTTTGGCGGTATGTCTGTCCTCCAGATAGGCCTAGCTTTTAGAGCGATCTGAGCAAAAAAAGCACGAAATACTTGTTGTAATGTAATAATTGACAAGGAAACTATAACTGAAATGGTTTTGTGGCAAAATCGCAGACGTACAATCCATTGAACAAAAACTGATTGTGCATCACGGTATGGTAAGCAAATGTTCCTTCAGCAGCTGCTAATTTGGTCTTGTCTGTAGGCCTACCCATTTTCTCTCGAGAAAAATATTTACGAATCTTGTCACTTTCGATTGAGGCAAGGTTCACTTCTTTATCTTTTTTCGTTTTCATGTGACGGTAATGTCGGTTTAGCCTCCGTGATCTATTGAAAATACACCTTTGCAAAAAGTGCATTGCACTTTGTTATCTAGATTAGTCTTTTTAATAAAAGGATAGCTCTTTTGCAAATTGTCATTGAACACACACCTTCTCTTACACATTTTACACTTGGATGACTAACACAAACACTCAAACAGTAAAAAACACAACACAGAACAACACATAAATCTCTCAGTTTGACATTCCGCTACACTGTCTTGGACAAGGACGATTATTCGTGCCTCCAAGATAAAACAATTTCTATAAGTGTGAGTTACCACCATGTAGGCTAGCCTAGCCTAGGCTTAGGTAGCCTATACTTCTTTCCAAGGGGAAGAAGGAACGTAATGCCCAGTTCACAGAGAGTCGTAGTCGTAGTCCTAGTCTATCATAGTCACAAGCAATGGTTTTAACAAAGAACTTCGCATAAAGATGGTCATTTATTGTCGAAGCTCTTTGGCATTTGGATGTGACGTCATCCACGTAAAACCTTGATAGAAACGGGAACCGCAAGTAGTCTCTCAATTGACTCTCAACATAGTAGCGCAACTGACTCGAGGAGGTATCATCTCATTGGTCGGTTGTAAGTGACGTTTCAAGCTCTGATTCGCTCGTCGTAAGAATTTGTTGTTTAAGCATTATTCACAACTAGTTTTAAGGCGTAAGGCGCAATGCCTAAGGCGTAATAGGCCTATTTTGTATTGCCGAGTATGTGTTGCAATCAGAACGTTCACAACTCGTCGTAAGTCGCAAGGCGTATGGTTTATGTCGTAACGAATTGCCCAAAATCCAATTCTTACAACAGGTTTCTTACGACAAGCCAATCACGAACAGGGAAACTTCCCACTCCTGTTTATTTCATTCCACAGCTGGTTGTACGCGCATGCGCAATACGCAGGAGCAATGAAAAATGGCATGGTTGTTGTAAACGCCTAGCATTTCTTACGACTTGCGCCTTACGCCTTAGAACTAATTGTGAATGATGCTTTAGTCATAAGGAAGATGAAAATTTTCATCTTTCTTACGACTGTGACTAAGACTAAACCATACGACGTGTTCCCTATACTTTACCATTGCTTAGGACTACGACTACGACTTTATGTGAACTGGGCATAAGGGGAGACGCGGGGGGACGGGCCTAGACCCTGTCAACCCCCTGTAGGGCCTTGGCAGGCAGAGTCTAGCCTAGGCGGGCCCTAGCGTAGTAAGCCTAGGCTACACATGGATAGTTACCTCTTTAAACTGTGTTCTACAACCAGTGCTTCCTCTATTTGTGGTTTTAATGTTGCCGACAGTCTAGTGCACACTTCTTCTATGGTGGGATCTGAATAGTTCTTTGGAAGGCCTAGACCATCGATGACGTGTGTTCTAGTAACAAACTGTGTAAGAGGTAAAATATTATACGGTATTATTCCTTCTTTTAAAATCAAAGAATGCCATCCATAATACTTGGGTAAATTGATCGCAAATAACTTTTCTTCCACCGTTTTGAGGGACTGTATTTTTTCATGATATGTCTGCTTCTCACGTGCCTTCTTCGCTTTGTTGCAAGTGTCAAGTATTGGAGGATATTCTGGACTGTCCGAGTATTCGTTATTTTTCGCCGATATGCTAGAGCTTCGAAAACTTACTTTTACGGCAGAAAAAGTTCCTATAAAACACTTTTTTAATGGATATTTTTGCAGTTTTAATTTACAAACACTACTTGCTGCCATCGCAGCCATATTGAAAATGATAATGCACCGCCTTATACTGGCTATTAAATGGCACCGCCATGTATAGAAAGAAGACCAAGAAAGCAAAGTAGTTCGAAAGAAAGATATTCTCAGGTGCGCGCGGCGGTGCAGTCACCTTTTGTTATATCGATGAATGACATATCGAGAGTCGACTGTTCTGCGACAAAAGTCGAATTCTTGCGATGGGAGCTGACAAGATACCAAGAAAATGGTTGATTGAATATAAGAAAACAATGATTTGACTATTTAAAATTACCCTTAGATAATTGGAAACTCATTCAATCGTCAATAACAATTATGCGGTGTTCTTAAGATGAAGGCAATGCCCACCTCTTTAATAAATTTGGTTGGCCCCCCATCATCTACCCCTCCCACTCCATTAAGCATTCCAAACTCATCACAATAATTCATCGCCATTTTGTTTTGCTGAGTGTTTACGGTTGTGTTATGATACCGAGGTTTATATTTCAGGTAAACATTGCGTTCTATTATTCTTTCTGTGTAGGTTCATATTAAACGCTCGCTACAAGTTGTTAGTCCAGTGAAAGAGCGTTATTGCATTACTAGAAATCTAATAAATCGGGGTTTAAAGCAACCTAAACAGAGTAAATGAAACAATAACTTGACGGTTGAGGTCGTCTGCAGTTCACGCATGCAAATTTGCTAAGCATCTTTTCATTACAATACCGCATTGGCATATTAGCTGTACAAACGAAGGAATTGCAAGATGAAATTAATAAAAAATATTTTTCGTATCTGTTTTCAATGAATGCATTCCGTTTTCTGTTCAATGTAAGGCTGTAATTTATGTGTAGGGACACCTAAGTTAGGGCCTGCAGTCTAGGCACCCACCTAGCCCAGCCCTAGCCTATTGTCCTAGACAGAGGCAAGCATCTACGCCGAGGGCCTGGGCATTTTGTCATTAACTTGGTCCACTAACTGTTTTAATCATTTGGGTACAGGCCCTAGGCATTGGTTCGTTGCTTTGGTGTTATTAACGTGGTCAAGGGTTAGGCCTCCCAGGCAGCATTATCTTTGCACCTTTGGCCCCTAGGCTTAAGCAAGACAGCCTAAAGCAAACCCATGTATACTGGTTATTCAATGCCCATACTGTAGGGTTATTGCCTAGGGCCTCTACCCTATCCGAATCTAGGGCCTAGGCCTAGCCTAGGAGGCCGATGGCTTAAATCAAGCATGTTGAGGCTGTTGTAGGGCCTACTTGGCCTAGGCCCTAGGCTTATTTTCGGTTTGCACCAAGAACTTTGCTTAGGCCTAATAATTTGGTTTATTTATTTAATTTCTCTCCTCGGTCTATTCAGTTTTAACACTGATTTACCCAGGATTAGCCCTACTAGGTAGGCTAGCCTAAGTAGGGCCAGGTAGGGCTAGCCCTAGGCCTAGGCTACCGGTAGGCCTACCTTACAAGTTACAACAAGCTTGCACTTAAATAATATGGAATAGGCCTATTTATGATTCAAATGTAGGCCTAGGCTCTATAGAGTCCTGGCCTGCTATCAGGGGTTTTCAGACCTGGGCCTCACACTACCGGTAGGCCTAGGCCTAGTTCTTATCGGCTAAATTCATAAGCAACTGGTTCTTTAGGGGTTAGCCTAGTTCCTAGCCTATCCTTGCATTCAGACTTTGGTTCAGATCTAAACCAAGCCTAGGCCTACCTATTATAGGCCTACTGCCTAATGCATAATTTTAAAGTAGGCCTAGGCCTAGCCGGTAGCCTCTTTCCTTTCGGTTGGGGTCAGTCAACTTTTTAAGACTGTATTTTTCCATTAAAAACTACCGGTATTCTATGTCATAATTTTACACATTTATGAATAAAATACTGCACCTACAACACTAACGTCGCTTTTTTTAAATATAGGCCTAAAGGAGTTTCAACGCAAAAAGGTGTTTCGTTTAAAATAGGTAGCGACAGTGTTGCCAGACTTTGCCATAATTATCGTTTTATGCCATAATCTAGGGTGTCATTCGATAAATCGATAGTGCATGTCCATAGTGACTAAATATGCCATAGTTTTAGATATAGTGCCATACTTAGGGTAATTTGTGCCATTTTTTTTATACAAGTCTATAAAAAATCAAATTTTCCCCAAGTAGAAAATATATTATTTTTTTATATTTGAATTTATTCCCATTGTTTTGTTGAATGCAGATAATCAATAGGGCTTTAACTAGTTTGAAAGAAGCGCCGACGGTGATCTGACATTTGGTTAACACTGCGTCATGGGGAGTCGATCGATCGATCAGCATCATGTAAGTCGATCAATCGATAGATCGAGTATTCTCGTCCTCGTGCCGCTCCGCTGCCATATTCATCTTACAGTCAATTCGCGATTTTTACTTATGTTCGTATCATTGTAAATAGCTTGTTTTGCACTATGTAAACGATATTTGTAGTCTTTTTAAATTTTTTAGCTTGTGCCATAATTATTCTCGGAAACGATAATTTCCCACATAGATGTTCAATAATTTCCATTTTGGGAGTCTGGCAACACTGGGTAGCGACGTTAAGGTATAATTTATTATTTTTTTTGTCTTTAATAGGGGGCTTTGGCGGTTGCCCCCCCAACCCCCACCGGGGCTTCGCTCCTGGACCCCAGAGGCGACACACCTAGGCTTAGGCCTACATAACTTGGTAGCCGCACCTACAAATAGGCCTAGTGTGTTAATAATTGACTGACCCCAACCGAAAGAGTTCCGCCTAGCCTGCCCTACCGTACCGGCAGGCCTAGTAGCCCTATGTTTTTATTTTATTTATTTATTTATTCAGGGGTAAATGGGAACATGGGTAAATAGGAACAGCCCTAAAATCTACCCCATCCTAGGGCATATTTAAAAAAATCAAAAAATTCCATGTGACCTTTTTATTTTCTCAACAACATATCAAAAAATCAGCTCATTCTGATGTTAGGCCTAATTTAATAGTTTTCTGATTTTTTAAAAACTACCCTACACTTAAAAGTTGATGTAAGTTTCAGTCAAAAAAACTTTAGAAAATATAAAAATGTCCAAAGAGTACCCTAAAAAAATATTTTGACATATAAAAAGTTCCCCCGAACTATGAACCTGATTTTACAATTTGTTTGCATTTGCTTAAATCTTAGTCCATCATGGCTGTTAGCCCTGTTCCCATTTACCCCATACCACCTCCATTGGGGGTAATTAGGAACACTGGTTCGGGGTAATTAGGAACAAGTGGGGGTAAAAAGGAACAACACAGTAACCTATGAGTTATATTTATGGGGTAAATGGGAACAGCCATCTCTATTTGACCATTGTGGTTGACCAGGTGTTGTGAAAATTGCCATTTAGGCCATTTTTCTGCTTTTTCCTCAATTTCTTCTGACACTTGGGAAAATATCACCTCAGTGCATTATAAATTCACAAGATTCCCATAAGATTGATGTGCGTTCTTAATTCCCCCATATATTCCCACCGTTGATAAAATTTGATTAGAAAAGTTAGGCTAAATTCATCCCCCCTTCCCAATTTTTCCACTGGCCTACTTATTTGCAAGGTTGATAATAAACACTAAACTAATCCTATTGTCATGAAAACACTACAAGAAATGTTTTTGACACAAATGTGGCGCTCCGCTCCGCCCTGGTTTTAATATATAATCTGATATTGTTTTCTTACTAGCATCCACAGTTTTTAACATTTTGACTTAATTTTTTTTTTATTGAAATCATACATCAGATATGTCTGTTCCTATTTACCCCATTTTGATTTACCTCACATCAATAAGCTACAGTGTTGTCTGTTCCCATTTACCCCAAAATGACGGGGTAAAACAATACCACTTTTTACATTTTGATTTTTTTCCTACTAGGATAAGCATGTAGGTGTTATAATCCGAAAAAATTTAAAAAATCAAAAAAATCGTAAAATTGCGATTGTACTAGTACATGATTTTGGGAAAATGACACACAAGTTATTTCTTACACTAACAACAGTGCAAAGAATAATGTACAACAAAAAAATCATAAAAAAGTCAACTGTACAACTTTTTACAGAAAGTCAAAGATGAAAAGTTCTAAAAGTGTTCCTATTTACCCCACTTCCCCTACCCTACTAGTTATTTAAGCTTTGCAAACGCTTTTTTCAGGCGCGTGGTTGGATGAGCGCAATATTTTTTTAACAAAAAAAAGAGTAAAATTGCCATTTCCACGAGAAATAATTTTTTGATTACGCCTACTCTTAAATTTCACACGATTATATAAAATTCATAAAATTAAGGTTCTGTGAAAAAAATCATCACAATCGGATAAAGCATGTAGGTGTTATAAGCCGAAGAAAACCGAAAAAAGCGAAAAACTGTGATTTTCATGACAAATTATTTTTTAGATTACGTTCAAAATTCACACGAATATATTAATTCATAAAATTAAGGTTCTGTAAAAAAATCATTACAATCGGATAAAGCATAATATATAAGTCGAAGAAATTTAAAAAAAAAAAAAAAAAATCGTAAAATTGCGATTTTCGTGAGAAAAATTTTTCTATGGGCTCAAAAACGTGGCAGTTCTAAGTTCAGAGATTTCGAAGGCCTCCATAAAATTTCATCACAATCGGAGTATCGGTTTAGCTGGAATCGTGTCAACAGACAGACAAAAATACAAAAAAAGGGGGAAAAAACATTCCGGATTTTTTTCTCCAGTGTAGTGAAATGGAATCTTCGCTTTGCTCGCCCAATTATTTGTTCCGCCACACATTCATTGATTAAATGTGTCACAAGGATGATATTATTCCACTCGCTCTGTTCGGAGATGTTCATATCTGTGCCATGTAGGCTATCTAGAATCTAGATCTTAGTGAATGATAGCAATTGCTTGTTCACTGCGACTTTTACTCACCACGCTGCGCTATTGTACTAACCCCCCACCGCCGTCTGGATGCCTGTAAAGGCGGATGTAGACGGCGGTGGTAGCTCAACTTTCGGGTGTCATGGCTGCTCATAGCTGTCAGCAGCCTACTGTTATTGCTGTCAGTTTGCATAGTTTTATGTTGAAAGCAAAATGCCCAAATGGCTGTGTGTATTCGTGTAAGGAGAGAGGAGGGCATACTGTCGTGTTTTATTACTACGAATAAATACAACCACACTTAATATACTGACATGTGTTTTTATTCGGCCTCCTGCCTACGTAACCTCTCTCATGTCAACAAATCAACACTGGCTAGGCCTAAGCCCTAGGCTTTGCTGAGGCGTATGCAAGTAGGGCCTAGGCCTATACTTGATAATTTATAATACCATGATATTGATATGCCTAGGTCTACATCTAATGCTGAAGAAAAGCCTAGGCCCTAGTCCTTAGTAGCCTTATTCCAAGTAGGCCTAGGTAAAACAATACGTAAACAAACAATCGAGGAATCATACAGATTTTGACATTGCAGAGCCTGCTATACATAGTTTATTTCATACGCCGCCAGGGTCTTAGGGCAGGGTCCACTAGATACCTTACAAGCAGCTCGGAATAAGTATCAAGTGGACCATGGTTTTGGGGTTAGTGCAGTGGCGCGATCTGCGCGGAGCTTTGCGTGAACAAGCCAATTGTCATAAAAGTATGCCCCGACAGGGGATCGAACCCAGAACCTCTGGCTTAACGTGCCATAGCTAGAGCCCCTTGAAATTCGTGACTGACGATAAAACCAAAATATGTGCTAACCATTTAATTTCATAAAATGAGTATGAATTGATCAAATCTAAACCAGAAAATGCCAAAATTGAATCACCGCCAAACACCGAAATAGGTGGAAATTTCGTAATAACACCGAAATTCACAAAATTAATGTTTTTAACGACGAAAAGCACTAAAAATGGGAATTAGGCCTATTGTTAAATTACGGTGTAGGCTTATTTTCAATATTTTATGCAGTATAGTTCAACCAAACTAAGTTTTTATAAAATAAAGTTCAGAATAAAATTATGAATTTACTTGTCTAACTTACACCAGTCTGAACATAAATACATTCAAACTTGTTTGTTTTGTGGCTAGAATGATATGCGAGCCGTGAACGAATATTACACGCATATAAATTGGTAAATATAGATTAAACCGCTGAAATACAGCTTTAAACCAATAACACCGAAATTTTCAATTTGAAAAACGAAATTCACTACAAAATAAAACCACTTTCAAGGACCTCTAGCCATAGCTCTACTAATTGAGCTATCGAGGCACAAGACAAACTTTCATTAGGCCTAATTGCTATTTGTTGTGACTGTTGACATTCATATTATTAGGCCTAGGTGTCAATGCAATGGTCAATGCACAAAAAGCATGGGTTCAATACATAGGGCTAGGCCTTTTTGTTTTCATGTTACGGTAGGCCTACCTACATGAAATAAATTTAAAACTCGGGATTTTGTTTGATTGGAGAAGGATTGGCAGGTTGGGATAAGCAAAGAGAACATAAACCCAGCCTGAAAGACTGGGGGTGACAAAACTTTTCACCTGCTGATGACAACTGCAGATAATTTAAAGTTGTTACCTACCTTAATCCACGACACGTTTTGTCCTTCTGGGACTCGTCAGGTGGATGGTAGGCCTAGCCACTAAAACTCGGCTAACTACATGCAAACAAAACTCCAAACACATAACCAAACCTGTGTTAGGGCCATGCAAGAAGTAAATTCTGCATGCATGTTGCCATCATCAGCAAGGCTACTTCACACACCATTCATACTGAGCAACACCATCAGCACATCCAGTAAGGGGGCTTCCCTCCCAACTCTAGTCCTTGGGAGACAAAAAATCCATGACTTAGCCTACCCTGGATTTGAACCAGGACCCTTGGCAACAAGAGAAAAGCTGCCCCTTCTGTTGTTGCTGTGCCAGGGTGCCTCTTCATTCATACTAGTAAGAGGAAGGGTGGAAAGTCACAAAACAGCACAACCAGTGAGGCAGTGGTGTAGTGGTGCGTATACGCACTGCTCGCGCTAGAAAATGTTTGTATACACACTGCTTTTGCTTGTGATACGAGTGATACGCAATGATACGGTCGTAACCATCTTAAAAAAATATATCTAATTATTCGTGTAGGCGAACTATCTATTATCTTGTCAGTGTTTTCCCTCCCTCATCACCTTTCTTCGATTAGGCCTACTCTGACCGTCTGACGCCGAAAGTAACACAACATAGCCTAACAATGTCCAGATATGAGTGACTGAAAATTGGCAAATCCTTTTTCCAAAAACACATATTTGGGCTCAAGGCACCAAATTGGCTAAACATCTATACCTCCCCTACTTTCAGAGGAACTGGGAAGGGATGCGTTTTTCTGCAGACTGTTAGTTTCTTAGTGGTTTTCATCGCGTGCAAGTGTGTGTATAGGCCAATTATGATTCATTTTGTAAAATAATAAAACTTGTTTTGCAAAACAAAAGATTTTTGAATTTACGTAATTGGTTTTAGCCACTATTACGCGTTTTAATAGCCCAAGGTATCATCTTGCTGTATTACATTGTTTACAGAGTCTGGGTGCAGGAAGTCAAGTTTTAGTTTTTGAGCTATTTAATTTATTTCAAAACTTGTCTCTATAATATTGTGCCTAACATAGGCCTACTTTTATACACATGATGGTTTAGTTGTGGGCAATCAAATTGAAGTTTTACGCCTAAAATCAACTAAGTGTATATCCATCATAAACAAAACGGTAATCCCTTGAGTTGCCATTTTTCAGTTAAAACATGACGAAATAACTGTAGAATGTTGAAAATGTTTTACGCCTTCGGCGAAAAGGCCTCCAGCTGCTGGGGCTTTGCCCCTTACCCCAGCTACCCGCTTATGGGAGGTAGCGTATACGTAGGGGAGGGCCTACTGGTAAATTTAGCACTACACCACTGCAGTGAGGGGACTTCCCTCCTATAGACTCGGGTGCTTGGGCGACAAAATATGCATGCCTTACCTTGGATTTGATAGATATTTTTTTTAAATTTGTTTTTACTTTTTAATTATTAAATGACCTACGGTACCCCTAAACTTTAGGTGTTGGCCAGGGTTCGAATTCAAAATATTCTGTTTTCACACTAGGCCTAGCCTAGCCTAGGCCTAGGCCTACATGAAATTATATAAAAACTAGGGGTGTCATGTTTTACGCACCAGTGGGTCTAGGGTTGCCATAATGTCCTGCTTTCAGCGGGACAGTCCTGATATTCAATTTTCAGTCCTGCGACCCCGCCAATACACTAAGCGGGACACAAACTGTCCAACTTGGTAGAAATTTTATCAATCTTAAATTCTACTGCATTTTTGGTGGTTTTCTGGTTTTTGCACTACAGAAACGACAATATTTTCACTCATTCAGTCCGGTATTTTTTTCTGAAATGCTCAGAACGCAGAGTAGTGTAGGCTAGGCCCTTAAGGCAAAAAGGTGATAAAATTTTACATTATAGTTGTGACTTGTTTTGTTGTAACATATAACATGTATTTTGTAACTGGCTATTTAAGCTAATAAATAAAGGCATTAGGCCTATTATGTTTGCTAGCACTAAGCCTAGTTGGATGAGCGTAGCGAGCGAAGCGAAGATTCCATTTCACTACACTGGAGAAAAAAATCCGGAATGTTTTTTTTTTTTTCTTTTTTTTTTTTTTTTGTATTTTTGTGTCTGTGAACACGATTTCCGGCTAAACAAACCAATACTCCAATTGCGATGAAATTTTACGGAGGTCTATAAAATCTCTGAACGAAGAACTGCACGGGGGGAAAAATCGATCGAAAAATTATTTCTCATGAAAATTTTACGATTTTTTAAATTTTTAAAACATTCTTCGACTTATAACCAGGGCCGTTTTAACTAATAATGAGAACATAGGCACAAATTTTTAGGTCGCCCCCCCCCCCCCCCCCCACGCAACTATGGAATCTAAAATATCGTTATGTTTATTGTGTGCATACAATGCAATGTTTCTAATTACACAAAGAATGTTTTTTAGGCAATTGCTAGGGCCTAGTCCTACATTTAAATATTATGCATTTTATAATAGGTACTACGTATGTAAATGTAACTCCATAGTTTCCGTTTAATAATGTTATTTATATTACTCACCACATGAACTCGATGTCGCCGAATCGTTTGTACTGCACGCGCTTACGCGCTTTACGTCTTACGAAACCGCAACGAGTTCTAGAGACCCCAGGTAATTGTAATTTCCAGCCGATTCTACTTTTTCGTTATCATATGAAACGCTAGTCCTCGTGATGCTACTCAATATATTATCTCGTCAATATTTTATTTCAGTTGACAACTGCACTTTAATTTAGTATCAATTATTTGCATTGTTTTGGTTCTAGCTATAAATGATAGAACATTTAATTGTTCTGTGTTCTTTGAACGTTTCATGTTCTCGAAACCTATTGCCAGCATTTTTCCAATCATTATATCCGTGTGAGAATTGTGACTTTCCACCAAAAGTTGACAATGGGTGCAAAACACTGTACCTTGGGAGGGCGAGTATGTCACCCAGTGGCGGTACACAACCGAGTACACAACTTCGCCATTGACATTCTACCGATGTAACAAGTTTTTATTAAAATATTTGTTCGAGCCGAGGTGCTCAACTCCGAGAATAATGAACTGTATTATTTTGATCTGAACTTACCCGAATTTTGGGACGTAGGCGAAGGAGGCAGTGCAGAGGTAAGTACGATGGGCGGGAGTTAAGCCCACCGCGAGAGAGAAACAGGGATAAAAAACCCCGAGTTTGGGAAGATGAGTAGGAAGTTAGAGAATGCCTGGAAGGCAAGTCGAACCAAGGACTGCAGCTCGGAAATCCGTCGTTGTTTTCCAAAGACGGACGCGGCAGGCGGATACACACTTGAATACGTACAGTGAGTGCAATGTCCGGAGAGCGGACACGTGCGTTGCGAGTTGCGAGCGAGAAAAGTTGAGACGAAAACGAACTTTGCACTTCATCGAGTGAAGGCAAAAGGTGAACTGCATTGACAAAGCACTTGCATAAGTCGAACGCAAGAAAACCAGGAAATGACCTCTGATAGGCAGAAATCAAACAGGTGATAACAATATGTGCAACTTGTGAATACGAAACAAGAAATACCAACAGCTAAGAGAAAATATAAAATACCACAATAGCGCCGGGAAAGGCGCGAACAATATTGTTTTTTGTCCGAGTAAAGACGAAGTGAACCCCGTTAAATCTCCGTCAATGTTTGATTAATGCTGTGTTTATCAATGTAATCTATGAGTAAATCACTGATTACCCACGTCGCTGGATCTTTATTAAAAACAAAAAATTGTCATGCCGTTCACTTACAGATTTTTCAGCGACGTTGTGACAGTTTGAGTTTGAAGTAGACGGCTTCGTTAAATCACTTCTTGTAGGAGTTCTCTCCAAATCAATGAAATCATGTACGGCGATCGACACAGTCTCACTAGATGAGTTCGGTTTACAATACCTGTGACAATGACATTGCCCTGTGCTTCCTAAGCAATGCTAACGAGGCAACTTTTTCAGCATACTGTCTAACTCAATTTTTGTAGCAGTCGTGGGGGGCAGAACAAACTGCAAATGAGTGCAAAGTCAGTTTTATGCAATGTTTTGAATTAATCAATCTTGCAATCTCCTAGTCATTAATTCATATTAATTTTTAATTTGAGCTAACATCACGCTAAAAGACTGGGGGGCGCAGGCGCCCCCCAGTCTTTTGGCGCCCTAGGCACGTGCCTAGTGTGCCTATTGGGTAATACGGCCCTGCTTATAACACCTACATGCTTTATCCGATTGTAATGATTCTTTCACAGAACATAATTTTATGAATTAATATGTTCGTGTGAAATTTGAGCGCAATCGATAAAATCATTTCTTATGATAATCGCAATTTTACGCTTTTTCGTTTAAAAAAAATTACGCTCATCCATCAACGCGGCGGGACTTAAGCGTTTTCCTAGTTTTAAAAAATGGTCTGCGGCGCTATTGTTGGGGACTCCTCTGCCCCCAAGCCCCCTGTGCTGTTTTTTGCCAGGAATACTTTGTCCCTCTTCCTTGAATTTAAATTATGGCAACCCTAAATGTATCCTAGGGCCTACCCAAGTTCCAAGAAGTAGGTTAGGCCACATTCAAATAGGTAGTAATTCATGGTTCAAACTTTTTTATCTTGTTTAGTTAGACATAGGATAAATTAGTGTTTTGTCATCAAGAAAAAATTTGTATGCAATTGTGAACAATTTAAAGATAGCCTACCCCTAGGTTCTTCATGTGACAACACAAATTGTCTAAAAAGTAAAAACAGATCCATTAACTTGCAAATTGCAATGGTGACAGAATGAATTGAATTTGACTTTATGACTAGAATGAACTATGAATATGAAGGCCTACGCATAGGGCTATCATGCTCACCAAAGCACCTTGGTTGAAATTGTCTTCAATGAATTTGATTTAAAAACCTGTCTTAGGCCTACATCACTAGGCCTACATTACAAAGCACTTTATTCCAAGCCGGTTCCAGAGCTGAGTGCAGAGTTTAGTCCCTTCTCTACATACTATTATGGCAGTGGATGCGCAGACATCACGAAGCCGCTTTGTTAAAGTATAATATCATGTAAGCCAAGGCGGTTTGGTTCCCTCCAAGTCGCCTCCGAAAACAAGTTGATCGGAAGCGCTTTGATGCAAATTCAACGTGAAGGCCTAGTAGGCTACAGTCTGCAACCAAGGCGCTTTCATCTAGGGATAAGTCGTTTTTACGCGTCTGTAGAGTTTAAACGTTTAAGGATTTATACTAGGAAGCTTCGCAAACGCTTTTTCAGGCGCGTTGTTGGATGAGCGTAATTGGTGCATTGAGCTGTCATGTGTTCATGAGAAATAATTTTTTGATTGCGCTCAAATTTCACACGAATATATTAATTCATAAAATTAAGGTTCTGTGAAAAAATCATTGCAATCGGATGGTGTTATAAGTCAAAGATATTTTTTAACAATCGAAAAAAATCGAAAAATTGCGATTGCACTCAAAAACGTGGCAGTTCCAAGTTCCAGAGATTTCGAAGACCTCCAGAAAATTTCATTGCAATTGGAGTAGGCCTATCGGTTTAGCTGGAATCGTGTTAACAAACACACAAAAATACAAACAGAAAAAAAAAGAAAAACATTCCGGATTTTTTCCTCCGGTGTAGTGAAATGGAATCTTCGCTACGCTCATCCAATAAACGTGTAAACGTTATGGTAAAAAAAAATATGTTTATTTATTATAGGCCTAGCCTAAATGAAATGTTATTTTGTTATTACTTTCGGACCCTACACAAAACAGGCTAACAAATTAAGCCGATAATTTTCTAAAAGTGTTTAATTTTGGTGGAAGTGCCGGGTCCCAGCCCAGGCTGTATTAAGGAATCTTGTCTGTTACACATGGTGGAAGTGTCGGGTCATTAAATGCGAGAGTGAGAATAAAACTGTTGTTAATTATTTGTCGGCCGGTCATAAACTTACAAAATTACAATTTTTGTTTTAAGTCGTAGGCCTAGGCCTAGTCTTTTTTTTTTTTTTTAGAAAATATGGTTTAAAACGTTTAAACGCGAAAATTTCAAGGGGTTAAAACTTAAACGTTTGGGAAACTAAACTCTTTTTCCCATCCCTACTTTCATCCAAAGCACATTGAACGTGCTTGATATAATATGTAGTACCGGGTCGGGTAGCCATGTGCATGATGTAACACTAATAGGCCTAGTTCATTGAAGATCTAGGGCCTAGAACTGCAGTCGAAATCCAGAGGCTAATTCTGTAGTTCTTGTAGGCGTTGTTTGATTAATGATTGCCCTGTCCGTTCAAATAGCGGACCGGATCATATGTCAGGGTGGTATTGGCTTCTTTATAACGTAACACCTGTGGTCTGGTAGGTAACATACTCTTTAATGTTTCAGGAATGTAATAGGCTACTGTAATAAATGTTGCATGGAACCATACAGTATGCCCCAGCTAGACAATTCGGATACACAATACGAAGGCGACGACATAAGTAACCCGAGAGCCTCTTCTAGCAATGTTAAAAAGGTGAGTCTATAGGGTAGTCCTATGGTATGCGATGACCATTGTTTGTCTCGTTAGAATATTTAGAGTCTCGCAGCTTAGTGCTTTGCCTACGGTACTTGACAGACACTACTAGAACAGGCCGAAGCTTTAAAACTAATTGTGTTGGGCTACATATTTTAAAGGTTCAAGAGTAGGCCTATGCGCGTGCCTATGTCTAAACTTTTTCCCCCTTATAGGGAAAAACAACAAACAGTAGGATCTACTATCTAATATCTATTGACTTTGATATGACATGAACATGATCTAATATTTTTATTTGTTAAGCCTATGAAGGCCTCCTTACCGGGTTTGTTAGTCTTTAACTCTTAAAGGGGCTATTAAGATTGGAGAAGGGTTTACAGGTTGGGAAAGCAACGAGAACATAAATCCCAGCCTGAAGGGCTGGGAGGTAATATTTAACATAAAAAGGGGCTATTAACTCAAAAAATTATTTTATACCGCACAATGCGACACTAAAATGACAGTTTAAAAAATATAAATCTTGTAACTGCTGTTTAAAACGAATTTTTCAATTTTTTTGATCCAGAAATTTGCAAATTGGTGTTTTAGGAAATTTCTTAAATTGGCTTTAGTTTCTTTTTTGGTCCACATAGATAGGACTAGAGCATAGTACCAATCTAAAATTCCCATTTTTTACATCGTGTTTTGAAACTGTGCCCAAATATACCCTCAAACACGCAAAAATATGCATTCCAAAATCACACCCCATCTTGGTAATCAGCATATTTTGACCGAACTACTTGCCCAAATTACAAAACAAAATATAGAAGATTTACAGAAAAGGCTTTAGAGTACCGGTACGTCACGTCAATAATGGCCACTATTTTTTTGGATCAAAATCCTCCAAGGCCACTGGGCATAAAGATCATCCCCATGTTATTTCTTATGGGAGATTTTTGCCGATGGGACCTAGCTCGAAAAATGTCATGTTTGACAGTTTTTTGGGAGATCATGGTGGCCCCAATAATTTTTCTGTTGATTGCTAAATTCATTAGACCTACTAGTTAGCTTGAATAAAATATATTTTTTTAGTTAAGCGGTTAAATACTCCCTTAAGCCACTAAGTTCCCAAGGGGAGTAAACAGGCTATTTTCTCCTCAGATTGTCTTGGGTTTTTATGGTTTGTATGTAGCAGGCATTGGACTGCTTATTTAGTAATTTTATAAAGTTTGGAATGAGCAAAGTCAAAAGTTATGTTTTAAATTAACCGGTTAAGCCCTATGTTAATAACTAGGAAAACGCTGATGTCCCGCCGTGTTGATGGATGAGCTTTTTTGTAAGTTTTTAGTTAGCGCGGGACCACTTTTTCTTTGCAAGTTCTTTGTGAATGCATTGTAGGTGATGTTGTCAAGTTTGTATTGTACTTGTTAGTTGTTATTATAAACCTCAAAAAACTCATATTAAACCTTTACTTCTATGAATTCTGGCCAACTTTTTCTTTCAAAAGGTACTACATCACCATAACCTTGATGTCCATGTGAATAATAAACGTGGTAGCCCCACCCGTTTGGTCAGAATCGGCCCAAATGTCAACGAAAATTTCGCTCTTAAAAATCGAAAAAATCGTAAAAGTACGATATTCATGAGAAATATTTCTTCGATTGTACCCAAAAACGTGGCAAGTCTGAAGTTCAGAGAAAACGAAGGTCCCCTCCAATTTGCATCAAGATCGCATCTGCCGTTTGCCGGGATCGTGCGAACAAACAGACAGAAAAAAAAAAAAAAAAAAAAAAAAACACCCGGGCTAAAATTTTTGGGGGGTCAGTGAAATTGAAGTCTTCGCTTCGCTCATCCAACAAATTAATACCGGTAACCCATCCCCATGAAAGATACAACAATATCTTATTTAGGCCTACTACTCCTCTGATTCCCCCAGAATTGATTAAATGACAAAATTAAATCCTGTCCAGCAATACACCGGAGTGACGGGTGAGCCGTTACCACTGTTGAGCAGTTCAGCGTGGAGCGCTGTCATTCACCGGCCGGCAGAGGAAGATTCGGAACCTGATGACCTGCCTTCCACTGTAGACATGGATGCTATCAAGGTGAGATACGGTACCATATTATTATTATGTCAGATAGTTCTAAAAGTATTGAGGCGTGTCCCGCGTGTGTGTTTACATCGACTTGGCATATGTAGCCTACGGTACCGTAGGCTACCCTACGTAGGCCTACCTTAACTTCATTAGGCGGTTAGGCCTACTCGTAACGTCTGTTCGCCGGCCATTAATCTACTAGACCTCTTCGAAGCTTCTCTCAGATCACATTAGAGTAGGCTCAAAATATCTCTAGTAAGTAGGTCTAGGCCCTAAGAGAATATTAGGTTCTAGGCCTAAATTTGCAATTTCCTGATTTGCATTTTCAGAAAAACGCTTTTTGGTGCCATGATCTACTCCAATCTCCAATAATCTACTCTAACCAGAAATAACAATGAATCCAAATGGATAAATTACGTAGACATTTACAGTGACATATTATTTTCCATGCTTCCAGAAAATGAAGAAACCATTTGTAGCCTATTTTAAAAATACACGTAGTTAATTACCGGTAGTTATTAGATCAAACTTCTTCTTACTAGGGTACGTACTCCTAAAAAGGCCGAGCAGAAAATCATGATTTTTGCTCTAGCTAGCTAGATTAATGTTACTCGATCCCAAAGAAATTGAATTACCGGTAGAGATAAAGATCTCGCGAGACTAACGGTCATTTTGTGATTTGAGTAGCCTAAGTAGAGTATGACCAGTATGTGTGCGTACTTGGCACTGATTTCATTACTAGATTTAAATTCAATTTGGACACTGAACATTTTTCTTTGGCAACTCCATTATTGTAGGTAGGTAACCCTGTTTGAAAAAAAAATCCCTCTTATAGATCTATCAAGAGTTCAAGACCACTGTGGCCCACGCCATTACGTGTGCGCACCTCCGGGCCAAGTTCATTCTCGGTTTTAGGGGAGCTCCGTAGATACGGGCGCCGTACAGCTCAGTTCTAGCCGGCAGCCGTGAGGAACTCATCTCCTTACGGCATACAGCGGGCGATGACCTCGCCGCCCCAGCACCTTCAATTTTCTCCGCCGATCGCTCGCGGTACGCGCGTATGCGCTCATCGCCTGCATTCAAGACAACTTGGACTCGTCCGTTTTGGCCAGGGCTTTTGTGGTGGTGGTAGATCTACAAAATATATTTTTTTGTTATTTTCCCTGTTTCCCATTCCCATGCTTTTATTCTTTTTATGAAAACCTTCAGTTTTCCAACATCATTTGTTTGTTTTTAAAAAAAAATGCAGTTACCCATTTCCGATGGTTTGATTACTTTTGTTTCCACTTATGTTGTATTGATACGTAGCTTATGGAAATCAACAATTAATTATGTACATGTCGTGTTGTGTTTGTAGGGTTCCCCTGCAACACCGTTAGCCGCCACGGCGAAACGTACCCCCTCAGAATGCTGGAGCAGCGAGGGGGAGCGGGCGGAGCTCCGTGGGGGGAATGGTGGGGACGGGAGCGACAGCGACGGAAGTGACGAAGATTCGGACAGCTCCGATGATTCAGCTAGCTCGGCCAGTGACTCTGTAAGTGTTACGGTACCTACTTGTGTTTCTCGTCTGCAGGCCCTATGTTGCGGAAGCGGAACCTGAAAACACAAATTGTGAAAGTAGTGCTGTGCGAAAAAAAAATCCAAATATTATTCATCGAAATAACAAGATTGAGCTATCAACATATTATGAAAAATGTTTAAAAATTCACCGTCATTAGGCCTAGGCCCTACCTATCATACATTTTCCATGTGCAAGCTCAAAACCAAGTATTTTGGAAAACCCATCTCCTCCAGAAGTACCCTTATCCTGGGCTAGAGCCTAGGGTCCCTGGCTTGTATCTTGCACAATAATAATATTACAAGTATCAAATACTGTACAGTGCATTCTTGTCTTAAAATGTACAGGGATTCTTCTGATACCGGTATTTAATCATTTTGGGGAAAACATTTTAGGGGTAGGCAAGATCTAGGGCCTAGGCCTAGCCAACAAACACCAACAACAATCAACATCACTTTCGAATGAAAAAACATCGATTGATCAAATTAAGCGGCTATGCCACTAAGTTTCATAGCCAAACCTGAAGACAATACAGTGAAACCTCGATGCATCGTTTTTGAAGGGAGACCAAGAAAAAAAATGACAGGTGCGGGAAAACACAAAAAGAAGACTAAAAAAAATATATATTTATTTTTTACTAGGGGTGTGCGAGTACCCGAAATTTCGAGTCGAGTCGGGTATTTGGGAATCGAAATCGAGTCTCAAAAAAAAAAAAATTACAGTTTTGGTGGAGGTGCCGGGTCGCGGCCCCGCAGGCGAGTGTAAAAACTTAAAAATCGTTATCTATTTTTGGTAGGGTTGCCGTTCGATACGAATTTCAGTATCGATAATCGGACCAGTTAAATCGATTATCGATCGCGATAATCGAATTAAAAAAATATCGATCGATAATCGATAATCGAATCAAAATTAGGCCTAAACTTGCTCGTATACCGACGCGGACCGTGGACCTTTTGCGAGTGCATCCTTTTGTTCCTTCTATTTGCTCAGAACAGGGTTTTTCCACGCTATAATAGTCTTTCACGAGCTCCCCCCACCCCCACCCCACGCGTCTGGCCGGCGCGACGAGAGCGAGCTAAGTGGAGTAGACAGAATTGTGGTTCTGTGAAGTTTCATTTCAGCTTTTGTTGAGATTGTCGTTCATTCATTTACGAGATATTACCTATCAGTTTAACTATTCAATGCTCCGATATTTATTTCGTGACTAGATGAATATTGTTAAGACATTAGTATGGAAGACGACGTAATATTGGTATGAGAGAACTGATAAGATAATATTATCGTAGCTCTACGGAAAGAAGAAAAGCGATTACGAGTTGGCGTGGAATGGGGAGGAATGCATCTCGATAAAATACTTGTTGACCTTGCTTGGCCGTGACGCGCCGAGGTAGTGCAATCAGCGCCTGATCGGCGCGGGAATGCAGCCTCCTGCCGCCGGAGCCGAGCCGGCCCGTAACACACACGCGTCATGCTGGTGGCCTATACTGCACAGTGCAGGCGCTTCGTACTTCACGCCTTACGAGTGTTGTAGATCTCGCAGTGGACGCATTTTTCACGGAATAAAGCGATTAATGTCTTGACTGGTACTATTTTATGAAGTTCTGCAGAGCGGGCGGTAAATTACAAAATTTCGGGCGGGCGAGCTATTCGATTATCGAAATATCGATAATCGATTCTGGAAGACTGAATCGATTATCGATCGTTTCGGGAAATAATCGTATCGATCGATATATCGATTATCAAACGGCAACCCTAATTTTTGGCACTACCTTACCAACTCTGATTGGTCATAATAGTAACCTCAGTCTTTTGATACAAATTTGTATTCTTCTTGGAAGTTTTGACTTTTTTTGGCACAAATAATAAAAATATGCCAATATAATGTTTGTATCAACATTTGCTGAAGGTACTGTGTGGCGTACTCGGACTCGAATTGGACTCGAAATCGAGTAATTTTTAGGACTCGGGACTCGACTCAAATTAAAAAATCAGGACTCGCACCCCCCTATTTTTTACTATCTGAAAAAATAAATATTATGCCTAGGCCAATCAGAAAAACATCGTAAAATAAACGTAGGCCCTGTCCCTGCTGAAGTAATAAGCCCTACCTCCCTGCCTCTTCAATAAAGGCCATTTCAAAATCATTAACCTGCCCGCATTATCCCTGCCCTTCGAAGACATCATTATCTTTCATCTGTGGCAGTGACACAAGACCATGATGCTCGCTTCAACGCTGTACAGATCATTAAAAAAAACATCACTCATGTCTTACTTTAAAATATAACCGGAATTGATTGATCAAGCCTACTTCAAGATCGATTTAATTTTTAATTAGATAAAGATAATAAAGATTGTTTCACCCTGTGCCACAACGCAAGACGTAGGCCTACCGGTAACCAACTGATTGTGTAGCTTAGGCCTAGAACGATGTTATGTTTTGCAACTGTGTGTAAATAAATAAATAAATAAATTGTATTTAGAGTCTACCCACTCAGTTATATAACTGATTTTCAGTGGGGGACAGTAAATCAAAGCGACTAAGCCTACCCTGTACCCGAGGCAATCGACGAGTGAGCGATAACCAACCAAAGATCGATATTTTTAATACCTAGGAAATATATAGCAATCAGTGGTATGGACAGTGCGAACACCCGCGGATCAACGCCAGAATCAACAAGGCCGATTCAGAACAACTCTGAATTTATTATGTGCTTCGTTGCTAGGACGGCTCCAAAGTCACCGTTTACAAACTCCTACGACAAGAACTGATGGACTTAACTCCAAATCAGAGGTTAAAAAACTTCTGACTTTGGCCAGAATTGAACCCTGGACCTTCTGCATTGGAAGCAGATACACTAACAAGTAACAATAAGACCAACGAGCCACACAAATGAATGAAACTTAGTAGTGGTGTTGCAGATTAGGCGCTTAGGCCTACATTAAAATGATGATTTTGTTGCATTTTGCATTTTGTTGCAGGAGTTTTTTTTTTGGGAACCCTGAAGTTACAAACATCGATGTACAACCGCACCACATTTACAACAATTACTATGGCTGCATTGAGAACAGTAGGCAGCATTCCCATAAACTACACAAACGTTCTACTTACCTCTACATTTCATGCTCCATTGTGAACTTCCCAGTAGTATTTGGCTAATTCAGAACAATTGCGTTTGCAATGTTGTTTCCGGTTCTTGTTTTGCATGCCCGAACTTTGTTGTATGTACTCAACGGTTGGCTCTCTTCTTCAACAGGGTTCCGAGAGTGGCTCGTGCACATGGAGCGACTCCGACTCAGCCAGTACGTCATGCTCCTCGCGTAGCAGAGGCTCCAGTCAATCTTCGCGCATTCATCAGACATTTTCCATTCGAGAAACTAACTTTGAACAGGTAAGAAATGAAATGTTACTTAAATGATCAGAAATTTGTGTAATAATTTCTGTAGCAAATACTATAAAAAAGTATAAAAAGCCTATAAAGTAAATATAAGTGGAACCAGATAAGGTGGCGGTCGCCGAGGGATCGCAGCACTGTCGTCCACGCACTATGGCCACAGGATCGGCAAAAAGTAGATAAAATAACGGTCTCTAAAACTGCTTTCGGAAAAAAACACGACTATTTTAAAGCCAAGCCTTGCCCAATATTATCCTAAAAATAAAGTATTTATGAAGTGTACGAATAAAATCAAGACATTTTGATGCTCCTAAACATTGTCATCACATCTGGCGAGGTTGGCATTATAAACAGCTGGAACTTTGGACACACCATTACCAACAAGGCAAAAAAACACTTTCGTAATCGTGATTACTTAAAATCATTATTTCGCTAAAATACTGACTCTGTGGGATGAACTACTTTATTCACAGCTTATAAAATGTTGATTTATCTGATAACATGACCAAATACGGTAGGCCCTACCTAATGCCAGTTGTGTGTAATTTCAAAATTGTCAACGTTGGCGTCCGTGCTCTCGCTTGACCTTGACGGCCGCCAACTTATCTGGTTCCACCTATACTAGGTAAATAAATATAATATTATATAATACTTGTACAGATTTTCCTCATTGACAACTTCAAATACTCGCATGTCTATATGATGTGCATATGAGTGAACACTGTAGAAGGCTTCATCATCATTATCTGTTGCCACGTCCAACTCTGCGTTGGGTCGGCATTAGGGGTCTGCGGGTAGCACTTTTTAGGTTCGGGTAGTTTTCGGGTTCGGGTAGTATAAAAAATAACTTAATTTCGGGTTCGGGTCGGGTATTTTTTCCACTAAAAATAACTACGAATTACACATATTAATTAATGCAACATTTATTGTTGCAATTTTTATTTGCAATTAAAAGATTTAACTAATGGTAACTATTAAGCCCGTGGCCTGACTAAACTTACAAAAAAGAATTAACGATAATTAAGTTATAATTATTCACATAATTATTAATTTAGGGACCCTGAAAAATAGCAACTAAAGTCTTCATTTTGTTATAAAAAATCTTTAATTTCAGTATAAAAACTCAAAATAAAGGATCCATTTCGCATAAAAAATTCAATTATTTCAAACTATTTTTTCAAATTTCGCGTATTTTCAAACTTCCCGCCGTTAAGTTTCAAATGTTGGTACTTCGTAGATCAAGAAACAAAGTTTCTATAGTTTGTATTTGTTATGTTGCCGACCCTGTGTGACGTCACCAGCAGCAGCTCAACAGCTGTTGTACTTGTGTGGCCTATTATTGTAGTGGCCTATTTTCTCGCGAGAATATAGGCCTAGTAGGCCTACATACTTGGAAAATGGGGAAAAAACTGCAGATTTCGACCAAATTTCGTGAAAAACAATAGAACTGGCTGTATTTCGCCTTTAAAAGTAAAACCAGTCTTATTTTGCTCCATTTCGCGATCGTTTTTTGACGATTTAAGGGTCCAAAGAGGTTAGCAATTTAGGCCTAGGCCTACCCGAAAAAAACCCGATTTACATTAAAAAAGCCCGAATTTCGGGTATGCTTCAAAACCCGAAATTACCCGAAATTTCGGGTACCCGCAGACCCCTGGTCGGCATTGAAGGCAGGCCTCTCCATCTTCTTCCGTCCTGCCACCACTCCTCTCCTCTCCTTCCACCACATTCCAGTCTCCTCCTCGATGTTTTACATCCTTTCGCACACTATTCTGCCATTGTTGTCGTGGTCTGCCCCTTGGTCTCCTTCTCGGTAATCTCGCTCTTTCCATCCTTTTGACATGTCCGAACCACTTTAATCTTCTCTCTCCAATTCGCTCCATTTAATTCCTCACGCCTACTTGATCTCAGATATCCTCATTCCGTATTTGGTCCCATCTAGTCTTACCTACAATGCTTCTCAAAAACTTCATATCTACAGCCTGCACAAGGCTCTCATCCACTGTTGTCATATTCCAAGTCTCTGCTGCATATGTCAGTATTGGAACAAAGTAGGTCTGGTAGATGGTAACCTTGCACTTCTTTGGTACTTCTCTGTTCCATATGAGATCTCGGATAGATTGGAATAACCCAACAGCTTGCTGCGTCCTTCTTCCTATCTCTGGTTGAATCCTTCCATCGCATGCTACTAGGGGTGTGCGAATCCAATTTTTTCATTCCGAATCTCGAATCCCAAACACAAAGATTCGCGAATCCGCATCCAATGTTGGTTTACCTCACACGGAACAAGTAACATAAAAAAATGCCATCATTTCATGGTCCCGTGCTGTTTTTCATTGTTTTTTCCACGTTTTCGAGGCTCCGTGACATCTTCAGCCAATCAACGACTCTTCATCCTTCTAGCCTTCTCTGAACGCGATGTATTTATCTCGCGCGGTAGGCCTATCTTATCTTTTGGCATTGTTCTACTTTTCAAGATAACATTGCGAGGAAACTTCTTGCTGTCATTTAAGAGCACATTAGTAGGGCTAAACATAACATGTGTTGTATGGACCCGCACTTATTATTACTTACGAGTTCGGAGATGGACATCGTTCACGTAATGCAAATGCATCGCTATGTGAAGGGAGACTGACTGACATAAACACGGCGCCCGCCTGTCATCTGAGCTGGCAGCCGGCCGGCTAGGGCTCGCCTGAGAGAGAGAGAGCGCGCTGCGCCGTAGGGCCTTGCGCAACGCCTGCAGGCAGCCTGCCAGCATCGTCCAAGAGAGAAGAGAGGACTGGAGCACTGTTGTTTTTCGAATGCTACGTGCGAGAAAAACATCGCTTTTTCTTGAACAACAAGATGCGAACGGAAATTCTTCGTTTAGGTACGCGGCGGCCATGTTATCACGTGATCGATTGCAAACTATAAAATCGACCTATCGATTTATTAGCGTGTTTCTCGGGAGTTTGGCGCCGGATTCGAATGTTTCGAATACTTGAATTTTACGATTTCGGATTCGAACGACGAATCGAATTCGAATCCTGAAAGATTCGATTCGGATTCGATAATTTCGAAACTTCGCACACCCCTACATGCTACTCGTATCGTAGAAGGCTTACTTAAATAAATAAATAAATAGTGATGTGTAGGGATGGTAGACTCATCGTGAACCAAGTTTGAACGACCTTCAAAATGGTCACGTGATCAAATCAGCACAACCAATGCAGAAAAACTAAAAATGCTATCATGCAATGGCCGCCTGAGTTTGGAGCACTGGAAGTACTTTGACAGCTGAATTATTAGGTCACATTATACGTTGTTAAGTGGTATTTTAGATGCCTACACCTTACTAGTTACTACTTCATAAGGATCAAGTAATGTCGAAAGAGAAGTTGAAAAGATTTCTAGGATGAAGGGCCTACCTGAAGCAGGAACTCTTAGGCCCCACTTAGGCCTAGACCTATCCAGTAACAGCTTAATGAAAAACTATTTGTAGACTAGGAAAACGCTTAAGTCCCGTCGCGTTGTTGAATGAGCGTAATTGGTGCATTGAGCTGCCATGTGTTATGCGGATTTTCTGTTGTTCTGTGAAAAAATCATTACTAAGTTGAAGATTTTTTTAAAATCAAATTAAATTTAATAAAAAATTAACGTAAATTTTAATTTTTTTTAATTAATCGTAATTTAAAAAAAGGAAAAAATAGTGATATTGAAATTTTCATAAGAAATAATTATTCGATTGCGCACAAATTTTACACGAATATATTAATTTATAAAATTAAGGTTCTGTGAAAAAATCATTTTCAATCGGATGGTGTTATAAGTCAAGATATTTTTTTAACAATCGAAAAAAATCGAAAAATTTCGATTGCGCTCAAAAACGTGGCAGTTTAAAGTTCCAGAGATTTCGAAGACCTCCAGAAAATTTCATCGCAATTGGAGTAGGCCTATCGGCTTAGCTAGAATCGTGTTAACAAACACACAAAAATACAAACAGAAAAAAAAAAAAAAACATTTCAGATTTTTCTCTCCGGTGGTAGTGAAATGGAATCTTCGCTACGCTCATCCAATAAACGTGTAAACGTGATGGTAAAAAAAATATGTTTATTTATTATAGGCCTAGCCTAAATGAAATGTTATTTTGTTATTACTTTCGGACCTACACAAAAACAGGCTAACAAATTAAGCCGATAATTTTCTAAAAGTGTTTAATTTGGTGGAAGTGCCGGGTCCCAGCCCAGGCTGTATTAAGGAATCTTGTCTGTTACACATGGTGGAAGTGTCGGGTCATTAAATGCGAGAGTGAGAATAAAAACTGTTGTTAATTATTTGTCGGCGGTCATAACTTACAAAATTACAATTTTTGTTTTAAGTCATAGGCCTAGCCTAGTCTTTTTTTTTTTTTTAGAAAATATGGTTTAAAACGTTTAAACGCGAAAATTTCAAGGGGTTAAAACTTAAACGTTTGGGAAACTAAACTCTTTTTCCCATCCCTACTCATCCAAAGCACATTGAACGTGCTTGATATAATATGTAGTACCGGGTCGGGTAGCCATGTGCATGATGTAACACTAATAGGCCTAGTTCATGAAGATCTAGGGCCTAGAACTGCAGTCGAGATCCAGAGGCTAATTCTGTAGTTCTTGTAGGCGTTGTTTGATTAAGATTGCCCTGTCCGTTCAAATAGCGGACCGGATCATATGTCAGGGTGGTATTGGCTTCTTTATAACGTAACACCTGTGGTCTGGTAGGTAACATACTCTTTAATGTTTCAGGAATGTAATAGGCTACTGTAATAAATGTTGCATGGAACCATACAGTATGCCCCAGCTAGACAATTCGGATACACAATACGAAGGCGACGACATAAGTAACCCGAGAGCCTCTTCTAGCAATGTTAAAAAGGTGAGTCTATAGGGTAGTCCTATGGTATGCGATGACCATTGTTGTCTCGTTAGAATATTTAGAGTCTCGCAGCTTAGTGCTTTGCCTACGGTACTTGACAGACACTACTGAACAGGCCGAAGCTTTAAAACTAATTGTGTTGGGCTACATATTTTAAAGGTTCAAGAGTAGGCCTATGTGCGTGCCTATGTCTAACTTTTTCCCCCTTATAGGAAAAACAACAAACAGTAGGACCTACTATCTAATATCTATTGACTTGATATGACATGAACATGATCTAATATTTTTATTTGTTAAGCCTATGAAGGCTCCTTACCGGGTTTGTTAGTCTTTAACTCTTAAAGGGGCTATTAAGATTGGAGAAGGGTTTACAGGTTGGGAAAGCAACGAGAACATAAATCCCAGCCTGAAGGGCTCGGAGGTAATATAACATAAAATGGGGCTATTAACTCAAAAAATTATTTTATACTGCACAATGCTACACTAAAATGACAGTTTAAAAAATATAAATCTTGTAACTGCTGTTTAAAACGAATTTTTAAATTTTTTGATCCAGAAATTTGCAAATTGGTGTTTTGGGAAATTTCTTAAATTGGCTTTAGTTTCTTTTTGGTCCACATAGATAGGACTAGAGCATAGTACCAATCTAAAATTCCCATTTTTTACATCGTGTTTTGAAACTGTGCCCAAATATACCCTCAAACACGCAAAAATATGCATTCCAAAATCACACCCCATCTTGGTAATCAGCATATTTTGACCGAACTACTTGCCCAAATTACAAAACAAAATATAGAGGATTTACAGAAAAGGCTTTAGAGTACCGGTACGTCACGTCAATAATGGCCAATATTTTTTGGATCAAAATCCTCCAAGGCCACTGGGCATAAAGATCATCCCCATGTTATTTCTTATGGGAGATTTTGCCGATGGGACCTAGCTCGAAAAATGTCATGTTTGACAGTTTTTTGGGAGATCATGGTGGCCCAATAATTTTTCTGTTGATTGCTAAATTCAATTAGGCCTACTAGTTAGCTTGAATAAAATATATTTTTTTAGTTAAGCGGTTAAATACGCCCTTAAGACATAAGTTACCAAGGGGAGTAAACAGGCTATTATCTCCTCAAATTGTCTTGGTTTTTATGGTTTGTATGTAGCAGGCCTTGGACTGCTTATTTAGTAATTTTATAAAGTTTGGAATGAGCAAAGTCAAAAGTTATGTTTTAAATTAACCGGTTAAGCCTATGTTAATAACTAGGAAAACGCTAATGTCCCGCCGTGTTGATGGATGAGCTTTTTTGTAAGTTTTTAGTTAGCGCGGGACCACTTTTCCTTTGCAAGTTCTTTGTGAATGCATTGTAGGTGATTGTTGTCAAGTTTGTATTGTACTTGTTAGTTGTTATTATAAACCTCAAAAAACTCATATTAAAACTTTACTTCTATGAATTCTGGCCAACTTTTCTTTCAAAAGGTACTACATCACCATAACCTTAATGTCCATGTGAAATATGAACGTGGTAGCCCCACCCGTTTGGTCAGAATCGGCCCAAATGTCACGAAAATTTCGCTCTTAAAAATCGAAAAAATCGTAAAAGTACGATATTCATGAGAAATATTTCTTCGATTGTACCCAAAAACGTGGCAAGTCTAAGTCATGAGAAACGAAGGTCCCCTCCAATTTGCATCAAGATCGCATCTGCCGTTTGCCCGGGATCGTGCGAACAAAAACAGAACAAAAAAAAAAAAAAAAAAAAAAAACACCCAAGCTAAATTTGTTGGGGGGTCAGTGAAATTGAAGTCTTCGCTTCGCTCATCCAACAAATTAATACCGGTAACCCATCCCCATGAAAGATACAACAATATCTTATTTAAGCCTACTACTCCTCTGATTCCCCCAGAATTGATTAAATGACAAAATTAAATCCTGTCCAGCAATACACCGGAGTGACGGGTGAGCCGTTACCACTGTTGAGCAGTTCAGCGTGGAGCGCTGTCATTCACCGGCCGGCAGAGGAAGATTCGGAACCTGATGACCTGCCTTCCACTGTAGACATGGATGCTATCAAGGTGAGATACGGTACCATATTATTATTATGTCAGATAGTTCTAAAAGTATTGAGGCGTGTCCCGCGTGTGTGTTTACATCGACTTGGCATATGTAGCCTACGGTACCGTAGGCTACCCTACGTAGGCCTACCTTAACTTCATTAGGCGGTTAGGCCTACTCGTAACGTCTGTTCGCCGGCCATTAATCTACTAGACCTCTTCGAAGCTTCTCTCAGATCACATTAGAGTAGGCTCAAAATATCTCTAGTAAGTAGGTCTAGGCCCTAAGAGAATATTAGGTTCTAGGCCTAAATTTGCAATTTCCTGATTTGCGTTTTCAGAAAACGCTTTTTGGTGCCATGATCTACTCCAATCCAATAATCTACTCTAACCAGAAATAACAATGAATCCAAATGGATAAATTACGTAGACATTTACAGTGACATATTATTTTCCATGCTTCCAGCAAATGAAGAAACCATTTGTAGCCTATTTTAAAAATACACGTAGTTAATTACCGGTAGTTATTAGATCAAACTTCTTCTTACTAGGGTACGTACTCCTAAAAAGGCCAAGCAGAAAATCATGATTTTGCTCTAGCTAGCTAGATAATGTACTCGATCCCAAAGAAAATTGAATTACCGGTAGAGATAAAGATCTCGCGAGACTAACGGCATTTGTGATTTGAGTAGCCTAAGTAGAGTATGACCAGTATGTGTGCGTACTTGGCACTGATTTCATTACTAGATTTAAATTCAATTTGGACACTGAACATTTTTCTTTGGCAACTCCATTATTGTAGGTAGGTAACCCTGTTTGAAAAAAAAATCCCTCTTATAGATCTATCAAGAGTTCAAGACCACTGTGGCCCACGCCATTACGTGTGCGCACCTCCGGGCCAAGTTCATTCTCGGTTTTAGGGGAGCTCCGTAGATACGGGCGCCGTACAGCTCAGTTCTAGCGGCAGCCGTGAGGAACTCATCTCCTTACGGCATACGGCGGGCGATGACCTCGCCGCCCCAGCACCTTCAATTTTCTCCGCCGGATCGCTCGCGGTACGCGCGTATGCGCTCATCGCCTGCATTCAAGACAACTTGGACTCGTCCGTTTTGGCCAGGGCTTTTGTGGGGTGGTAGATCTACAAAATATACTTTTTGTTATTTTTTCTGTTTCCATTCCCATGCTTTATTCTTTTTATGAAAACCTTCGGTTTTCCAAACATCATTTGTTTGTTTAAAAAAAAAAAATGCAGTTACCCATTTCCGATGGTTTGATTACTTTTGTTTCCACTTAACATAATATGTTGTATTGATACGTAGCTTATGGAAATCAACAATTAATTATGTACATGTCGTGTTGTGTTTGTAGGGTTCCCCTGCAACACCGTTAGCCGCCACGGCGAAACGTACCCCCTCAGAATGCTGGAGCAGCGAGGGGGAGCGGGCGGAGCTCCGTGGGGGGAATGGTGGGGACGGGAGCGACAGCGACGGAAGTGACGAAGATTCGGACAGCTCCGATGATTCAGCTAGCTCGGCCAGTGACTCTGTAAGTGTTACGGTACCTACTTGTGTTTCTCGTCTGCAGGCCCTATGTTGCGGAAGCGGAACCTGAAAACACAAATTGTGAAAGTAGGGCTATGCGAAAAAAAAATCCAAATATTATTCATCGAAATATCGAGATTGAGCTATCAAATTATTATGAATTTTTTTTAAAAATTCACCGTCATTAGGCCTAGGCCCTACCTATCATACATTTTCCATGTGCAAGCTCAAAACCAAGTATTTGAAAACCATCTCCTCCAGAAGTACCCTTATAACCTGGGCTAGAGCCTAGGGTCCCTGGCTTGTATCTTGCACAATAATAATATTACAAGTATCAAATACAGTGCATTCTTGTCTTAAAAATGTACAGGGATTCTTCTGATACCGGTATTTAATCATTTGGGGAAAACATTTTAGGGGTAGGCAAGATCTAGGGCCTAGGCCTAGCCAACCAACACCAACAAACAATCAACATCACTTTCGAATGAAAAAACATCGATTGATCAAATTAAGCGGCTATGCCACTAAGTTTCATAGCCAAACCTGAAGACAATACAGTGAAACCTCGATGCATCGTTTTTGAAGGGAGACCAAGAAAAAAATGACAGGTGCGGGAAAACACAAAAAGAAGACTAAAAAAAATATATAATATATTTTTTTACTAGGGGTGTGCGAGTACCCGAAATTTCGAGTCGAGTAGGGTATTTGGGATTCGAAATCGAGTCTCCAAATAATAAAAAAAAAATACGATTTTGGTGGAGGTGCCGGGTCGCGGCCCCGCGGGCGAGTGAAAAACGTAAAAATTGTTATCTATTTTTGGTAGGGTTGCCGTTCGATACGAATTTCAGTATCGATAATCGGACCAGTTAAATCGATTATCGATCGCGATAATCGAATTAAAAAAATATCGATCGATAATCGATAATCGAATCAAAATTAGGCCTAAACTTGCTCGTATACCGACGCGGACCGGGACCTTTTGCGAGTGCAACCTTTTGTTCCTTCTATTTGCTCAGAACAGGGTTTTTCCACGCTATAATAGTCTTTCACGAGCTCCCCCCCCCCGACGAGAGCGAGCTAAGTGGAGTAGACAGAATTGTGGTTCTGTGAAGTTTCATTTCAGCTTTTGTTGAGATTGTCGTTCATTCATTTACGAGATATTACCTATCAGTTTAACTATTCAATGCTCCGATATTTATTTCGTGACTAGATGAATATTGTTAAGACATTAGTATGGAAGACGACGTAATATTGGTATGAGAGAACTGATAGATAATATAATCGTAGCTCTACGGAAGAAGAAAAGCGATTACGAGTTGGCGTGGGATGGGGAGGAATGTATCTCGATAAAATTCTTGTTGACCTTGGTTGGCCGTGACGCGCCGAGGTTGTGCAATCAGCGCCTGATCGGCGCGGGAATGCAGCCTCCTGCCGCCGGAGCCGAGCCGGCCCGTAACACACACGCGTCATGCTGGTGGCCTATACTGCACAGTGCAGGCGCTTCGTACTTTCACGCCTTACGAGTGTTGTAGATCTCGCAGTGGACGCATTTTTCACGGAATAAAGCGATTAATGTCTTGACTGGTACTATTTTATGAAGTTCTGCAGAGCGGGCGGTAAATTACAAATTTGGGGGGGGCGAGCTATTCGATTATCGAAATATCGATAATCGATTCTGGAAGACTGAATCGATTATCGATCGTTTCGGGAAATAATCGTATCACGATCGATATATCGATTATCAAATGCAACCCTAATTTTTGGCACTACCTTACCAACTCTGATTGGTCATAATAGTAACCTCAGTCTTTGATACAAATTTGTATTCTTCTTGGAAGTTTTGACTTTTTTTGGCACAAATAATAAAAAGATGCCAATATAATGTTTGTATCAACATTTGCTGAAGGTACTGTGTGGCGTACTCGGACTCGAATTGGACTCGAAATCGAGTAATTTTTAGGACTCAGGACTCGACTCAAATTAAAAAAATCAGGACTCGCACCCCCCTATTTTTTACTATCTGAAAAAATAAATATTATGCCTAGGCCAATCAGAAAAACATCGTAAAATAAACGTAGGCCCTGTCCCTGCTGGAGTAATAAGCCCTACCTCCCTGCCTCTTCAATAAAGGCCATTTCAAAATCATTAACCTGCCCGTAATTATCCCCGACCTTTGAAGACATCGCAATCTTTTAGCTGTGCCAGTGACACATGATGTTCCCTTCAACGCTGTACAGATCATTAAAATAAATTATAATCATGTTTACTTTAAAATATAACCGGAATTGATTGATCAAGCCTACTTCAAGATCTATTTAATTTTTAATTAGATAAAGATAATAAAGATTGTTTCACCCTGTGCCACAACGCAAGACGTAGGCCTACCGGTAACCAACTGATTGTGTAGCTTAGGCCTAGAACGATGTTATGTTTGCAACTGTGTGTAAATAAATAAATAAATAAATTGTATTTAGAGTCTACCCACTCAGTATATAACTGATTTTCAGTTGGGGACAGTAAATTAAAGCGACTAAGCCTACCCTGTACTGAGGCAATCGACGAGTGAGCGATAACCAACCAAAGATCGATATTTTTAATACCTAGGAAATATATAGCAATCAGTGGTATGGACAGTGCGAACACCCGCGGATCAACGCCAGAATCAACAAGGCCGATTCAGAACAACTCTGAATTATTCATTATTATTATTATATTATTTATGTGCTTCGTTGCTAGTACGGCTCCAAAGTCACCGTTTACAAACTCCTACGACAAGAACTGATGGACTTAAGTCCAAATCAGAGGTTAAAAAACTTCTGACTTTGGCATGAATTGAACCTTGGTACCTTCTGCATTGTAAGCAGATACACTAACAAGTAACAATAAGACCAACGAGCCACACAAATGAATGAAACTTAGTAGTGGTGTTGCAGATTAGGCGCTTAGGCCTACATTAAAATGATGATTTTGTTGCATTTTGCATTTTGTTGCAGGAGTTTTTTTTTTGGGAACCCTGAAGTTACAAACATCGATGTACAACCGCACCACATTTACAACAATTACTATGGCTGCATTAAGAACAGTAGGCAGCATTCCCATAAAACTACACAAACGTTCTACTTACCTCTACATTTCATGCTCCATTGTGAACTTCCCAGTAGTATTTGGCTAATTCAGAACAATTGCGTTTGCAATGTTGTTTCCCGGTTCTTGTTTGCATGCCCGAACTTTGTTGTATGTACTCAACGGTTGGCTCTCTTCTTCAACAGGGTTCCGAGAGTGGCTCGTGCACATGGAGCGACTCCGACTCAGCCAGTACGTCATGCTCCTCGCGTAGCAGAGGCTCCAGTCAATCTTCGCGCATTCATCAGACATTTTCCATTCGAGAAACTAACTTTGAACAGGTAAGAAATGAAATGTTACTTAAATGATCAGAAATTTGTGTAATAATTTCTGTAGCAAATACTATAAAAAAGTATAAAAAGCCTATAAAGTAAATATAAGTGGAACCAGATAAGGTGGCGGTCGCCGAGGGATCGCAGCACTGTCGTCCACGCACTATGGCCACAGGATCGGCAAAAAGTAGATAAAATAACGGTCTCTAAAAACTGCTTTCGGAGAAAAACCGACTATTTTAAAGCCAAGCCTTGCCCAATATTATCCTAAAAATAAAGTATTTATGAAGTGTACAAATAAAATCAAGACATTTTGATGCTCCTAAACATTGTCATCACATCTGGCGAGGTTGGCATTATAAACAGCTGGAACTTTGGACACACCATTACCAACAAGGCAAAAAAACACTTTCGTAATCGTGATTACTTAAAATCATTATTTCGCTAAAATACTGACTCTGTGGGATGAACTACTTTATTCACAGCTTATAAAATGTTGATTTATCTGATAACATGACCAAATACGGTAGGCCCTACCTAATGCCAGTTGTGTGTAATTTCAAAATTGTCAACGTTGGCGTCCGTGCTCTCGCTTGACCTTGACGGCCGCCAGCTTATCTGGTTCCACCTATACTAGGTAAATAAATATAATATTATATAATACTTGTACAGATTTTCCTCATTGACAACTTCAAATACTCGCATGTCTATATGATGTGCATATGAGTGAACACTGTAGAAGGCTTCATCATCATTATCTGTTGCCACGTCCAACTCTGCGTTGGGTCGGCATTAGGGGTCTGCGGGTAGCACTTTTTAGGTTCGGGTAGTTTTCGGGTTCGGGTAGTAAAAAAAATAACTTAATTTCGGGTTCGGGTCGGGTATTTTTCACACTAAAAATAACTACGAATTACACATATTAATTAATGCAACATTTATTGTTGCAATTTTTATTTGCAATTAAAAGATTTAACTAATGGTAACTATTAAGCCCGTGGCCTGACTAAACTTACAAAAAAGAATTAACGATAATTAAAGTTATAATTATTCACATAATTATTAATTTAGGGACCCTGAAAAATAGCAACTAAAGTCTTCATTTTGTTATAAAAAATCTTTAATTTCAGTATAAAAACTCAAAATAAAGGATCCATTTCGCATAAAAAATTCAATTATTTCAAACTATTTTTTCAAATTTCGCGTATTTTCAAACTTCCCGCCGTTAAGTTTCAAATGTTGGTACTTCGTAGATCAAGAAACAAAGTTTCTATAGTTTGTATTTGTTATGTTGCCGACCCTGTGAGTAGCAGCTCAACAGCTGTTGTACTTGTGTGGCCTATTATTGTAGTGGCCTATTTTCTCGCGAGAATATAGGCCTAGTAGGCCTACATACTTGGAAAATGGGGAAAAAACTGCAGATTTCGACCAAATTTCGTGAAAAACAATAGAACTGGCTGTATTTCGCCTTTAAAAGTAAAACCAGTCTTATTTTGCTCCATTTCGCGATCGTTTTTTGACGATTTAAGGGTCCAAAGAGGTTAGCAATTTAGGCCTAGGCCTACCCGAAAAAAACCCGATTTACATTAAAAAAGCCCGAATTTTGGGTATGCTTCAAACCCGAAATTACCCGAAATTTCGGGTACCCGCAGACCCCTAGTCGCATTGAAGGCAGGCCTCTCCATCTTCTTCCGTCCTGCCACCACTCCTCTCCTCTCCTTCCACCACATTCCAGTCTCCTCCTCGATGTTTTACATCCTTTCGCACACTATTCTGCCATTGTTGTCGTGGTCTGCCCCTTGGTCTCCTTCTCGGTAATCTCGCTGCTTCCATCCTTTTGACATTTCCGAACCTCTTTAATCTTCTCTCTCCAATTCGCTCCATTTAATTCCTCACGCCTACTTGATCTCAATATCCTCATTCCGTATTCGGTCCCATCTAGTCTTACCTACAATGCTTCTCAAAAACTTCATATCTACAGCCTGCACAAGGCTCTCATCCACTGTTGTCATATTCCAAGTCTCTGCTGCATATGTCAGTATTGGAACAAAGTAGGTCTGGTAGATGGTAACCTTGCACTTCTTTGGTACTTCTCTGTTCCATATGAGATCTCGGATAGATTGGAATAACCCAACAGCTTGCTGCGTCCTTCTTCCTATCTCTGGTTGAATCCTTCCATCGCATGCTACTAGGGGTGTGCGAATCCAATTTTTCATTCCGAATCTCGAATCCCAAACACAAAGATTCGCGAATCCGAATCCAAAATTGGTTTACCTCACACGGAACAAGTAACATAAAAAAAATGCCATCATTTCATGGTTCCCGTGCTGTTTTTCATTGTTTTTTCCTCGTTTTTGAGGCTCCGTGACATCTTCAGCCAATCAACAACACTTCATCCATCTAGCCTTCTCTGAACGCGATGTATTTATCTCGCGCGGTAGGCCTATCTTATCTTTTGGCATTGTTCTACTTTTCAAGATAACATTGCGAGGAAACTTCTTGCTGTCATTTAGAGCACATTAGTAGGGCTAAACATAACAGTGTTGTATGGACCGCACTTATTATTACTTACGAGTTCGGAGATGGACATCGTTCACGTAATGCAAATGCATCGCTATGTGAAGGAGACTGACTGACATAAACACGGCGCACGCCTGTCATCTGAGCTGGCAGCCGGCCGGCTAGGGCTCGCCTGAGAGGAGAGAGAGCGCGCTGCGCCGTAGGGCCTTGCGCAACGCCTGCAGGCAGCCTGCCAGCATCGTCCAAGAGAGAAGAGAGGACTGGAGCACTGTTGTTTTTCGAATGGTACGTGGAGAAAAACATCGCTTTTTCTTGAACAACAAGATGCGAACGGAAATTCTTCGTTTAGGTACGCGGCGGCCATGTTATCACGTGATCGATTGCAAACTATAAAATCGACCTATCGATTTATTAGCGTGTTTCTCGGGAGTTGGCGCCGGATTCGAATGTTTCGAATACTTCGAATTTTTTCGATTTCGGATTCGAACGACGAATCGAATTCGAATCCTGAAAGATTCGATTCGGATTCGATAATTCGAAACTTCGCACACCCCTACATGCTACTCGTATCGTAGAAGGCTTACTTAAATAAATAAATAAATAGTGATGTGTAGGGATGGTAGACTCATCGTGAACCAAGTTTGAACGACCTTCAAAATGGTCACGTGATCAAATCAGCACAACCAATGCAGAAAAACTAAAAATGCTATCATGCAATGGCCGCCTGGTTTTGGAGCACTGGAAGTACTTTGACAGCTGAATTATTAGGTCACATTATACGTTGTTAAGTGGTATTTTAGATGCCTACACCTTACTAGTTACTACTTCATAAGGATCAAGTAATGTCGAAAGAGAAGTTGAAAAGATTTCTAGGATGAAGGGCCTACCTGAAGCAGGAACTCTTAGGCCCTACTTAGGCCTAGACCTATCCAGTAACAGCTTAATGAAAAAACTATTTGTAGACTAGGAAAACGCTTAAGTCCGTCGCGTTGTTGAATGAGCGTAATTGGTGCATTGAGCTGCCATGTGTTATGCGGATTTTCTGTTGTTCTGTGAAAAAATCATTACTAAGTTGAAGATTTTTTTAAAATCAAATTAAATTTAAATAAAAAATTAACGTAAATTTTAATTTTTTTTAATTAATCGTAATTTAAAAAAAGGAAAAATAGTATATTGAAATTTTCATAAGAAATAATTATTCGATTGCGCACAAATTTTACACGAATATATTAATTTATAAAATTAAGGTTCTGTGAAAAAATCATTACAATAGGATAAAGCATGTAGGTGTTATAAGTCAAAGAATTGTTTTAAAAAAGAAAAAAAATGTAAAATTTTGATTTTCATGAGAAATAGTTTTTCGATTACGCTCAAATTTCACACGAATACCTAAATTCATAAAAAAAAAAAGGTTCTGAGAAAAAATCATTAAAATCGGAGGCCTAAAGCATGTAGGTTTTGTAGAATGTAGAAATTTTTTAAAAATCGTAAAATTGCGATTTCCATGATAAATAATTTTTCGATTGCGCTCAAAAACGTGGCAGTTCTTGGTTCAGAGATTTCGAAGGCCTCCATAAAATTTCATCGCAATTTGAGTATCGGTTTAGCGGGAATCGTGTTAACAGACACACAAAAATACAGAAAAAAAGGAGAAAAAAATCCTGATTTTTTTCTCCAGTGTAGTAAAATGGAATCTTCGCTACGCTCATCCAATGACAATCCGTCTAGTTGTTTTTTTTGAAAGAATGGTATTGAAGCGAGCTCTCATTGGTCCTTTATATTTTAACAATGTCGCCAACTGTTAATAGAAATCAATCCAGAAATTCCAAAATCCATCCCAGCGGGGTATCGAACCCCGGTCTTCCAATTGCCGGTCGAGTGCTTTACCCCTAAGCTACCGGGACGGTCAACTTCTTAACATCTGAATAGATTGGAACTAGAATATAAATGGATTTTTTAATTTCTGGATTGATTTCTATAAAATCAAATACACCTACGGGAGTGTTTCCCGATCATTATCAATGAAATTGAGAAAAAAGACAACTGTTAAATCGATTGTTGATGTTTCAAATGTTTTTATTTATTTGTTTTTATTCAAAAGAATGTGTATAGAGCCTAATAAAATAATCTTTAAAATAATAATTTTTACCTTTGAGATTATTAAGCATCATGTTGTTTATTAGATAAGAAGAAGGCATTCAATTAACCCACCAATTCTGTTTGTGTGGTCCACATGCGAAATGGCCGCTGAGAAGTGTCATAAGGACATTCAAAGTTGTGTGATTAGTACTCTACATGTAAATGTGTACCTACTCGTCACAAGGCAAACCAAAACCAAATCTTACTATGGAGAGAATCGGTGGTATTGGTATCGGCATCGGCCCATCTTTAGTAGTATTATCAACAAAGTTCAATTTCATGTAGACCTACTTTGTTTTATTCTCCTACACAATAGAATAAGTGTTTTAATAGTGCCCGATAGAGGTACTAGTTCAAGCATTACATGTGCGACTCTGGTTTGGGATATGACTGGATCGTACCTTCCACTAGCAAGTTCCTTACTTCTCAAGGTAGTATTGTACTAAAGATGTCATTGTGTGACCAGTCTATTTTTCCGATCTAGCAAATTAAACGCAGCGCCGGCAATACGCGGCCCTTTGTCTACTTCACATTGACACGAACTCTTATGACGAATGGAGTTATCAATGCAATGTTGTCTTTCTTTTTATCGTTTTTTTAATGATATGATATCGCCTCAAACATAATGCAGATCCCAAAAAATTTTACGCCTGCGGCGAAATAGCATCCGCCGTTTGAGGGTCCCCACCTACCGACAAACCCTCGTTGCAGATCCGAATCCAGATTTTACTACTCTATGACATTTCTATTATGTACCAATTTTGATTATTTTCCAAAGTTTTCTTCATTCTACTGACTATGACTGAGCACTTTTGACTTTTATCTACTTGCAGCCAATGGAGATTCCTTCCCACTTATTTAAATAATGTACCTTAATCAAAATTACGGGCTCACCTGAAAGTCTCATACTTACGTAAACTAATTTGATGTGTCCAAAAATAATTGTTAACTTGAGTGCACAACTAATAGTGTGTTGATATCCGATTCATTTAATTTCAGGGTGGGCTTAAGTTAAAGTTCTCTGCTATGAAAACACCAAAGAAGAATACGTCTAAAGAGGCGGTCAGTCAGCCAGTGGAAAATGAAGTGGAAGCTAAAGATGATGGAGACAAACTGTGCAAGGACAAGATGAAGGTGGATAAAATTGATAATCAAGACGATCTCCAGCTGCCACAAGCTAAAAATGACAAACTACCAGTTTGTTTGGATGTAAAAACTGTAAGCAGCAAGGATAAAGAGGAAGTTGAAAACATTGACGAAGTACAAAAAGAGGTGCCAACCACATCAAAATCTGAGAAATTACAATCTGTTCCTTCACGAGGGTTAAAAAGTGTGAGAAAACAAGTGCCAACTGACTCGAAGAGTGGCAAGGAACCATGCTCCACAAGTCCTTCAAAGACAGTTAAGACTGTCAACCAAGTGTCAAGCGGAGCAAAAATGGACAAAACTCAAGTGCCAAGTTCCAATAAAGCTGATAAAACTCAAAATCAGATGCCAGCACCACTTAAGCCACCAAAAATCCTATCAAATGCTGACAAAACTCATCCTGTTCAGAACGTACCCAAAGCGGATGAAAGTCTACCGGTGAAGAAGTCCAAGTCTGGAGAGGGGGCGCAGGTGTCGGGCGCGAGACGAGGGGTGGGTCGGCCGGTGAAGGGGACGGCAGTTGTTGCTCGGGCCGTCGGCAAGGCAGAGACGCGAAGCGACACTCGCAGGGCGGACACGCGCGGCAAGAAGGAGGTCACCACCAGAAGCAGAGACAAGGTAAGACACTCGCAGCATCTCTTATTGAGCATTTGATTTGGTGGTATTAATGTGGAGTTGGATCACGATCCGGATCACTATCTGCATCACCAAACCACGATTCTCAACGAATAGAGAATGGCGTCTGATGGCGGGAAATAAAGATCGATGTTCAAATGATATCCAAGCCACTATTTTTATTATTTTGCGAGTGATGAAACTGATGATTGATGAAACAAAATAGGCCTAGTAATATTTTAATAATAAAATCACTCGCACTCACCGGGGTTACTTCAAAAAAATTGCGTTTTATCAAATTATGTTAGTTATTTGTTTCCGGGTTAATGAGTTCTTCTCACGTATAATTTAAAAAATAATATAATTTGCACCCTAGCATTTGAACCGCTACACCCTTAATACAACTTGCGCTCATTACTGGCACCGCGTATCTCATCCAGACCATGGTTGCTCATTGCCGGCTACCAACCCCTCACCAAAAACTAACCATCATAGTCATTAGTCAAGTACCAGGCTGCCTACAATGCAAAATTTGAACAATATGTGGTTTTTGAACTAGCAGCTCTTTGAAAATGGCAAGTTGGCAAATGCAACAGGAGGTTCAAATGAGCATAATTGCCTAATTGGTTGCGCGGCTGAATATCGATAAGAACCTGTGAAGTGCTAGATCGGAAACCTAGGCCTACTTACACTGGCTGTATCGAATTCCTGCTACGCAAGGAGTTATCAATGCAATATTGGCTTAATTTGTATCGTGTTTTATGATTAGATATAGTAGACCCAATGGCATTCCTTCTTTGCTGTTTGGGTGGGGCACAGGCACACAGGGAAAACTGCTTGACAAGTGCTGATCAAAGGTATTCTAATTTAACAAAGGCCTACTATAATTAGACGAGTGAGCGAAGCGAATGAGGATTTTATAACGCCACTTGATCGGGCCATCTCATGATTAATGTGTCTGTCTGTAAAATGTCTGTAAAATGTTTATTTGTTCGGTCCCATACGGCCGAACGGCTAAACAGATTGAGATGAAATTTTAAACGGACATCTGTGACCAGTGTACTTAGAACTGCTAACAAAATTAGCAATATCCGTTGCGATTTAAACCTACAAGAAATAATAAACTGAAAAATAGGCTTAAATGTGTAGGAATTATTTTTTAACGACATTGGTTTTGCTTTGGAAAAAATTACTGCCTTCTAGATGCTACTCGGTTGCAAGTGAGGCAGTGGAAAAAATATTTATAATGCAGTATGCAGTGATCAAGGTGCAAACATCAGCTCATAAGCATGGAAGATTTTAACTCCCCGTAACTGGAGGCGAGCTCTGGCAGTCGTTTTGGGGACCTTTCCTCCTTACCTTGACCACCACCCCAACGACGACAGCCAAGACAGTTCAGTATGATGATAACTAACTATGATGACCATGACATGATAAACCCCCCCTTTCCTCCCCCTACCTGTGGCTGGTTCTGACCAGCATGGGACTTTCCTCCCACATCCCCTAGGCTAGAGTGGCGCATTAGGACCTAACGGTTAGCTTAGATAGGGGGAGGAAGGGAAATGTTACCGGGTACTCAACACATGGCTCACTCACTCGTCTAACAACGACTTTGGCGTTTTCCTAGTAAATAATAATAATCCATACTCATTTCCAACAATGTTTGGTTGAGTGGTGTTCTTCACAACACGGTGGTACATATATCTTTAGGTGATTTCATGAGCGTGTTAATGTACTAACTACGCAGTTCAGACTTCAAACAGATTCCGATTGCCGAGTGAATGCGCCAGGGGTCGTGCTCAAGCTTCTTACAGGTATTACTGTCGGCTAGAAAACTATAGCCAATCAGATCCTAGAATCTAACCCCTAGTGCATTCACACGCGGCACGCGATGTCTTTCTGAACTGGGGGGGGGGGGGGCACAAAAAACTAAAAAGACTACATCCGCCTCTGTTCACTGTGACAGTTCCTACTTTTAATACTACCCACTGAACTCGTGATTACCCGTTTTAAAAGGTAAGATCAGACAATGAAGTTGACTGGGTAAGAAGTTGAGTGCACACCCACTCTTTCTTTGGATGTCGCCTTCGATGGTCATTGTTACATACTATGTCAGTTAGGCCTATTGGGCAAATTTGGAATATTCTGCTAATGCGATATCTTGAATTAGGGCTCGGAAGAGAGGGTTGTCAGGTTTCTGAAGTGATTAATTAGAAGAAACAGATGTCCAGTTTTCTCATGCAAGAGACAAAATGTAAATCTTCCTGACCAACCTCAGCAATGACACACAACTGTTACTGTAAGCGTAGTTCTAACAACAGTTGTAAAATTGTTCCAAACCAAGTGTACCGATGCTGACGTCATTGGGAGATGAATTTCAGTCGATTAGCATGACATAATTTAAAATAGACCTACCTAAATTGCTTATCGGCCCATTGAAGTTGCCAGTAGTGGCTGGCACACCTGCTGCGAAACAACTAGTACATTATAGTAGACATCTTTTTTCTCAAGCTCAAATTGGATACGTTCAGAACATATTTAGTTTGTATGTAGGCCTATTTGTTGATAGTTGATACGTTTTACATTCCACTACTTGTAGTGCTAATTAAAATGAGCTTACACTTATTTTCAAATACTGGTAGGTGTGCTGTATGCACCTAATTTCTTGGCTCATTGCTCTTTTGGTTGTTGCCATAGACATCCCATATAATTGGCTAGACTAGCAGTCAGCGGTTCACTTCCGGGACAATTGGAAGCCATCTTAAATGGGTGAGTTTGCATGTTAATTAGATGGGAGCGATTAATCGAAAAAATATTTTTAAAGATGGCCGCCAGTTTGGCAGGTGAGCATATCAGACTTTAAACACCAAATGATTACTTCATTCCCGTATGCAATAACTTTGCATTGTTTCTGTTTGTTCAATACCATGCTGCACAAGCTAAAACCATATAAAACAATCCAGTAAAGTACTTTATTGCATTAAAAAAGCATAAATTAAAACGCCAAACCGCCATCTTGAATGGGTGTGATTGACGCTTCAATTTGGTACACTCGCGCCTGTGCGGAGGTATTGGAGACTGCGTATCTAGCCTACTATAGGTGTTAAGATATCTATGGTTGTTGCCAATTCAGTAGGTACTTGGTTCAAATTCTTGTTCAGGAAGACATTTATTAACTTCTGACTGAACTTTAATCCATTGACACAAGATACTTAGGATGCATTCGAAGACTTTGTAGTTTGTAGCCGTACTAATAACAAAGCACATAGGCCTAAATGGAAAAACAATGTCCAACACTAAAAATCAGTTCTGGTAACTGAGTCAGTAGACTCAACGTAGTCCTACAATTGTTATTATTTACCACAATTCAGAAATTAAAAAAGTCCACCCAACCAAAAAAAAGCCAACCAAATCGAGAAAAAAGTAGTCCTACAAGTTTTGAATGAAAGAAAATAATAAGTTCTGCAATGCTTAGAGTTGGCAAAAGTTGTTTGGGGGGGGGGTGCTACAGGACAGCTTTTGTTTTCTAGCAGAAGATGGGGGAAACAACTTGGCCAACAGATATATACAAAAATAAAACAATAGAACACGTCTTTTCAGCGTTCAAATCTTGTTGTTGGGAAAAGTGCCGAGCACAAAAGATACAAATTATAAAATTTGTTCTGTCCCTGCATTCAAATCTCGTTGTTGGTGACGTCCACGGAGGTGATTTGTACAATAGGGAATGCTCCTAATTTTTTTAAAAAATATATTCGTAACGTTGTTACTAAAAAAAAACGATTCCCAAAAAAAGTCCGTCGAAAAATGTTTTTTACTTGGTTTTATGAGGGTGTGAATATTCGTGTTTAAATTCCGCGCGTAAACAGGCCTAGCTGACTGTGACATCCATGTGACGTCACATAGAAGTATCGTTTCGTCAGTCTGCCGGTAGGGGTTCCACCGCCTGTCAAATTCATTGGTTCCTAGTCAATTCCTAGCAAAGGCAGTGGGCCCAAGGTCTTGGTTACCATCAGAGTCGATAAAGAAGTTTCCCCGTTGGGGAGGTCCTCCAACTCCCTATACCGCCCTGGGTTAAATAAAAAGTCGGTTTTTGGCGTTGGGAATCTAACGTTCCGCGCGACTCTGTGTGACGATTGATGGAACTACTTCAATAAAAGTACGTCACTTTTCTACTAGTAGTTAACAGTCGATGACGACAAATGGCGGAAACGTCAAAATATTAAATACGATCGAATGTTGGCGAATGTTTTGGCATAAAGCAAACTCTCTTTATTAATGAGGATATTTCTGATGGAGTAGACCTAAGCTTAGGAGCTAGGCCGACAATATGTATTGTTCAAGATTTCGATTTGAGTGCCTAGGGCGTACTTACGTCTGAAAACTGTATTGTGGCCTTGGGCCTAGGCTACACTTACGTCCGTTAGGCTTGAACAAGGCATATCTCAAATTATTTTGCACGAAAATGTCAGTGACGCCTGCGCAACACTTTATAGTACAATAATAAATCAAAAGTAAATCGTTTTAAAAGACTAGGGCCCAGGGCTAATATGATTGAAATAAAATTGAAGTTTGACGTTTCGTCTGTTGTTTGTTGATTTCAGCGTCACTGCACATCGATAATCTACTGACCGTATTTAGCGTGCAGTGCTTTTATTAGTTTCACATTGGAGCCGCTCTCAGCGCGCAGGACGTTAGATTCCGTTTTGACTTGGGAGTAAGGGGACCTCCCCAAAGGGGAAACTTCTTTATCGACTCTGGTTACCATGGAAACCAGAGTCGATAAAGAAGGTTCCCCGGATTAGAGTCGGTAATAGATCAAACAAAGTGCAATGTTGAATAAACAAATTTGCAGATAAGTAAGGTATTATTCGTTGACAATGCATGTTATATTATGTATACATTTTTATATTATACATTATCATTATTAGGTGTAGGCTCATGCCTCAGACAAACTATTAGAACATATTAAATTGCTTGACATGGATTTGACTACATTCAATTCCAGCCGGCGAGCGTGTGGTGCAGCGCGCGCGCGGAGATCTATTCAACTATTACTCTGTCGTGACGTCACGCAAGTTTTAGTCCCGCTTCGCCAATAGCCAATTTAAAACCTTCATAAATACGCCAAAAATCGTTAGTTTTTAAAATAAATTTATATTTGTGAGTATTTCTTATTATATTTTATGTTAATTACAATTAAGTCGCATACTAGAGTTGAGGAGCATTCCCTATTAAGGTGCTGATCCGAAGGCTGATAGGCTGACTGAGAGAAAAAAGATTTCTTTTAACAATTGTCTTTCCTGCGAATTTTTTCGTTTGGCGGTATTTTTACCGATTTGTACCGCCAAACGAAAAAATTTGCAGGAAAGACAATTGTTAAAAAAATCTTTTTTCTCTCAGTCAGCCTATAGAAAACCAGTTGAAAATTAATGTCACAAAAACTCAACACCCTACGTTGAATGGTGTGCCTTGGCGAATTGAAGTTGGAAATTATTTTGAGGTGGCTTTATTGGCCGTGTACCGGATCAGAAAAATTTGGAAAAAATATTTTTGATTTTCTAAAATAGCCAGGTTTCAAAGCCATTCACTATATTTTGACTTGGTAGCATATTTTAGAAAATAGAAAAACGCGGTCGAATAGCCTTAACCAGAGGTCGTGTTCGGTTTTTAATCTTAAAACGTGACAGACGTATAGACGGACGGATATGAAAGTGATGTATAGGACTCGGCATAGGGGATCTTCGAGTTCGACCCCTACAAAGTTTCCAGGGCCGACTTTTCCCCAATCTGTCCGTAGTCTAACTCTAAGCTTGTAGTCGAGAGAATATGTACAAACGGGCAAAGCAATGAGTGTATGCGCCCTTCATGTGCGCAGTGCACGCCGAGAGAGAGAGAGAGAGAGAGAGAGAGGAGGACACACAGACAAGACGATCGAGAGTTGAAGGCGGTCCTTCAGCCAGCGACCGGTTCAAGGACGATCACTTGCTCTACTCTCGCGTCCAACGCGACGGGTACTCGCCGTCGCAATTGTCTACGCGTGCTGCAAACCAATTCCGATGATTGTGTAAAAAATTTGAATTTGGTAGCGTAAACGACCGCGTCGCTCGTATTAGGTGGGAGTGGGGGAGAGATTGATTCGGAGTACGTCTACGTAGAGAAAACAAGAAAAACAATCGCCCGACTATTGCATTCTGTGCAGTGAAGCAGCTTTTACCTTCTTGATGATAACATGCTTGAGCTTGTGTTTATTTATTTATCCCGTCTGGACAACCGAGACCGTTGGGCGTTTAGCTGACTAGAACCAAACAAACAAGTCACATTATTTATGCAAAGGATCGAATCTCGACGGCCAAAGCCATGCTATCTCGAAGAACACTGTTTGCTTTTGTTATAATATAACACAATCTTCTGAATTATTTAGTCACTTCTACTTCTACTTCGTCTGCTTGATTGGTGCCACAGGACGTGGGTTCGAATCCCTCACCGCACTAGAACGTTAGAACCTTTTAATTGCCGTTCATCTTCGTCTTATGTTTGTTTGTTTTATTTTTTTGAATGTAGGCCCATCCACCCCTATGAGGGAAATGGAAAACTAGATAGATATTGCACTTTTAATAATGGAGAATATTTTGATAAACGTACTCTCGAATCAACGCAGACAGCAAATTAATCTGAATGCAGACGAACCAGAATGTAAATCTCTTTCCACGAATATTCTACAGAATTTAATGGAAAACTACTTCCACGAAGACACAGCTCTTTCTAATTCAGTACCTATTTATACCAGCTAACCCCTCATTGTATATATTCGAACCTATTGGTTTGCCGCCCCGTACTCAGTGCTCCTATCTCCTAGCTGTGTTAGTTACAAAGACAAACGTCCGCGCTGGACTCGAACCAATGGATGTGATGGGAGTCGCCTTGACCTCACGGAATATAGTGGACCACTTTCGACACAGGCCAGCAGAAGGTCACGATCTACCAAACACGAGGCGTAGAGATCACCTCAATGCCACGGAGCCGACCCGACCCTATGCGTGAACCCGGCAACCGCCCGTGACTCGGCTCACGACTAGCGCGCGCGGGCGTGCGTGAGATGGATATCGCGCCGCCTCATTAGCTCCATTGTGTTTGTGTGTGTGTAGTGTAGAAGAGTGCGTAGAGTGCGTGAGCTCGACACCTAATGCGTGCGGCGATAAGGCGCGTGGTTCGTGGGAGTCGGGTGGGTGGGTGGGAATCAACGCGCGGACATGAGTGAGTCGAGGTAGCACTGATGGACAAGAGTCCCCTCCCCCCACACACGTCGGAGGTCGCGAGCTCGATTCCCGCCCTCGGCAGTATGTCTGTCTACTCCATAGCTGGAGGGAGGAGGGTCCTTCTCAATGTCACGCACTTTTTTTGTTCATTTGGATTAAGGACGCGTCAACCGTTAGGTCATAATTCACCACTCTAGCCTAGGGGATATGGGAGGAGTGGCCCATGCTGGTCAGAACCAGCCACGAAGGGGAGGAAGGGGGGTTTCTCACGTCGCGGTCGTCATCGTCTTTGTCATCGTTCGTTGTGTCATTGTCATCGTAGTCGGTCGGGGAGGTCGTCAAGGGAAAGGGGAGGTGTCCCCGACGTCGAATACTCCGCTCTTACTAACTCATGTTTGCGAGGTGGCCTTTTTCTCTTGAATCGTCTTGTACGAGTAGCAGAGCCATGCTCTGGGCCAATTCTACCCCGGGCCCAGACGGGGTGTCACGCTCTTGTTAGGCCCGAACCAGTAAAAATGGTTTTAATGAGAGTACGCGCATGAGGAGACCTTTGACCAAAACCTTTGAGATGTGCATTCGGTACATTACAAATAGCAAACTAAAAACAATGGTGAGCAGTTGAGCACGTGTCTTTAGACGGTACAATCCTTACAACGTAGCAGATAATTGAGTATAATTATGCCCACTAGGAAAATTAAGTGAGTGAATTAGTCTAAACGAGTTGTCACTTAAGTTTATGTAGGTTGTCATTCCTTTTTGGGATAGTTGTGGAGGGGGGGGGGGGTTTCCCTATGCTTAACACCTCTTGACCATAATGTGAGCTCGGAGTGACAAGGGCTAACCTTGCGCCGCACATCAAGGCTAATCGAGACCAGCTCTTACGTCACCCGGCGCTAGTGTCAGTCTTTGTTGCCTATGGGTGGTCTGGTCCTCCACGAAATCCTCTCCCCTCTCGAGAGACGCCGATGTCATTCTCTCCGGCACGAGCGGCGTGGAAAATATTATGCTAAACAAGTCCAGAGAGACGCGTATCGTTTCAATACCACGATGTGCCAACCAACAAACATGTTGCCAGGCTTGGACATGTGTCCACTTTGGGTCGCACCCACGGCGACCTTCCAGCGAGCGACCTCAGCGCGTTCAAGGACACCCGTCTTGTCTTCTCCTGCCTACTGATGGAGTAGGCAGGAGCGCCATCGTTTCGGCAATTTGCTGAAATCTGTCTGGTACGTCTAGGCCTATGCCTACCTACGTACCTACCTACCTGCCTCCGACCAGAGCCGAGTCGACGACTACTTACTAACCAGTTATTGAGACGTGATGTTGTAGCAGCGATAAATTACTTCATTGAAAATGTCGTTGAAAAAAGACGAAAGCGAATGCGCCTCGCGTTTCTTGCATGAATAACAATTTTATTCGATGTGATTAAAACATCGTTGCATTGCTTGTAGACGCGTCTGCTCCATACAGCGTCGTAGTTGCGACTACGTAGGGTACAGTACAACAAAGAGCAGTTCCAATTTATGTCACTTTTAGGAGCATTCCATGTAGACTCTGAGAATCTGACACGATACTGCATGGTTGCCATGCAAGCACCGTACACTCTTCATTTCTTTGGAGGCAACCGTACTATAATAGTGGAGTGGGTAGACTCTAAAAACAATTTTTGTAAATTATTTGTTCACAAGTAAAATGGACAACAATTAAAAATGGTAGGGCTATTTTGTTTTTTGAAAACATCGACTGTACTATTAAGTATTTCCAATGTTGAAACGGTAATCACGATTTACATTATATTTATGCCTTTTGCCTTGCTTATGCTTTCTCCATGGGTAAAATAAAATGAATTATTTGCATAAAATTATGATTCCCAAAACTTTCGAGGAAAGTGTCGCAGCGCGAAACACCTGATTTTTTTACGATTTCTGGTAGAAATAATTCCATGTGGTGTAACTACAAGTGTAAGTAGTGTCTTTCCTAAATTGTCCAGAAGTCTCACAAGGGAATAAGTAAGAAGCCATATGATGTATGTATAATGAAATGTGTTTGCCTAGGTTGAAGTTGCATGCTAGGGGGGCGACAACCGACAAGCGTACATGTGTTAACTACCCGGTCGAAGCCTACCAAGTAGGGTAGCAAGCATACCATGAAGCGTGACGCACTACTAATTACGTAAGCTTTTGTTTGGACTCCATTGCGTCTTGGGTAAGATTTAACCTTGCCTCGTGCACCGGCGCTGCAAGTGACTGGAATGAAACGTTCGAAATAAATAATTCGAATCCGAAGGTCTTCTCTCTCCTCGCTCGCTCGCTACCGAGATTCGAGAAGGAAGAGAATCCCCTGCGGCGTTGTCTCTCTCGATTCGGTGATGTGCGTTTGATGAAAGTTATGTTGTGAGTTGTTGTTTGTCGACGATCATGAAGGTTACCGGTGGCCATGTTAATTATTAAGTCAACGAGACACTCCCAGAGATGAGGAATTCACACCTTCTAACCTGACGAGGACAATCGTACGTCATCGTGTCACGTGACCTCTGTGTGGGTCCGGGTTCGATACCCGCTCGCGGCTACCGAATGTTAATGTTATCACCTTCTCAAGTATTTTCCTCAAACTCGACTTCGGGTGACGTCACTAAAACAACGTATCACGTAATGTTTGGAGGGTTGTTGGCGTGGTGCGCCAAGAGGTGACAGTTACGGGAGGGGGGATGGGGTACCCTCATCCACCAGTAGTACCGATCAACATAGATCTATCAAATATACAAACCACATTATGTCTCTAAAATCGTTTTCCGGGCACTTATCACAAACGTCCCTCAGCCTCACTCAATTCTATAAAAAAAATAGTGACATTTGCAAACGACAAGCGCCGACAATCGCATTTCCGATTTTTCATATCTGTTAGATTTGTATTCTGTGACTGAAAGTCATGATATCTCTGCGTATTATAATCGAAAACACATTAATTGTCACGCCCCTGCCAGTTGTCGTGTATGTGCAGTCACACTGATAGAATCTGTACTGTGGACTTTTCCACCTGCGGCACCTGGTGTTTTTTATGTTCAATCTGACAACTAATCACCCCCTTCTCAGACCCCCCCCCCCACACAATCCTGGGGGACACTGTCGGTGGTATCATGTGGTCATGATAATATAACGAATGAAAAACGACCAAGGTTTTGCGCATCTCACCAATCTGGTATAACAAGAGTTGGCAGCAGAATGGATTGGACGTAATTGTACCCGATAATGTCACCTATTACGACGTCAACTGTTGTTGTCCCGGCAACGCCACGGACGTAGGCTACGTCCGGTCCTCTCTTGCACTAGCGGCCAATTGTCACGTCTCTTGACGTTTAGACTGTCACCACACGTCGTTGTTTGAGCAAATATTTAGTTTGCCAATATTGTACAAATTACATTTTCTCAACCCTCTCTTCACTTTTGAGCTCGTTTCTTCAAAGTATCTGTTGTTCGGAGTTATGGATTTGCATTTTCGTCAGGAAGTGGGAGATGCAAGAAAATGTGCATTTTCACTTTTTAAATTTTTTTACCAAGAAATAATCTACCTACCCGATTTCAAAATTATTTTGAATTTTTAAATTGTTGTGTTCACCATGTGTTCTCGGGAGGCTGGGAATGTGTCTGCATATAGGAGACAACCTGCTCGCTGCGACAAACTGTTGTTGTCTTTATTGTTGTTTTGTCGTCGTTGTCGTTGCAGTCGTTGTTGTTGGAAGAAGGGCAAGACGCACAATCGCACCTTGCGTGTCCAATACGCATTAAAAAATGCACAATGTGAAACACGAATCCTAATTTATGCTGTTGATGTTTGTCTACCTCGTAGTCTCGTAGTCGTCCGTAGTATCAGTAATCTACTCTACTCCCATCAAAGAATAATATTAATGAAATATAATCCATCGCATTTAAAGTTTGTGAAAGGAAGACCCTTTAAATATGACATGTTTTGAAAGGTGCAGATCTATGCCGGCAGCTGAAGACACAACCTCGTTTTTAAGACATAATTAAAAAAATATGTTATCTCACTTGGTCCCATTTGGTTTGCTTTATCTTCAGAGGAATCATTTTTTGGAAACTTTGTTTATTATTATTATTCTTCTTCTTATAGTTCAATTTCATTCAATTAACTACGCATGTATAATTAATGTCGCGCCGTGCCGTGTGGCTGCGGGTAGCGACCGTGCCGTGTCGAGCCGCCCCGCCGGCCGCGTGTTACGTCAGTGTACGATCGCACGTGAGCGCGCGCGGTTCGATACTGTTAGCCGGCCGGCCGGCGTGCGTTTGTTTACTATATGACGACGTGCTATGGTGAGACATGTGGAGGACTCGCCCCGTAGGGGGAAACAGTGTTATTACTGGGACGGGGAGGATTACGCTGGGGGTGCCTCGTCGGGCACCGTGGAGAAGGACGAGATGGATGTGTGGGAGATTGTCAGTCACCTCCTCAAGAGCTATCAACAGGTAACACGTGGGCTAGGCTACCGGCTCAATCAAACTCTTATCACATTTGATTCACAACGGGGCAAAGTTGTAAAACTTTTCAAAGTCTAAATGATGGATTGAGTTACACAAGAGAATTGGAAATTGAAGTGAAATCTTCAAGATCCCATGTAGATGCATGAGATGAGAGAACGCCTCTGGGACCCCTTGATAGTAAATAGGACGGGATCGGTTGCATTTATTAAGACCTCGAAGTATTTGTTGGTTGTTTTGTTACCCTACTTGTTATTATACCGAGGACGGGTTCACAACGTGTTACAAAGTATATTTTATAGTCCATAACTTTTACCGCTCTCGTTGCGAGCGGACCTAACTAACTGCACTACTAGAAAAGGAACAGTGTTTGGCTAAAAGGTTACTTTTTCCATTAATCTTTTAAAATTGATGAACTTTTTGGGGTTGGCATCCCCCTCCCTTTGACGACCTCCCGACGACGACGACGACGACGACGACGACGACGACGACGACAACACGAAGGATGACAAAGACCGCGACGTGAGAACCCTCCCCTTTCCTCCCCCCACCCGTGGCTGGTTCTGACCAGCATGGGCCTTTACTCCCGACACCCCTTAGACTAGAGTGGCGCACTTTGACCTAACGGTTGTCGCGCCCGTAAACTTCAAATTATAAATCCAAATCCTCGTCAGAATTACCGTTATTAGCTAATTACAGGCCCACCAGCTAGGCTACCACGTTGTGTGACTTGTCTTTTACAATCGCACCAGTTCATGTCCTACTGAAATTTATTTTTTCTGTTCCAAGTGATAGCACGTTGCACACAATCCGTGTCGATAAAGAAGTTCCCGTTACAGAGTGGTTGTTGATTGTCTTCCAAGAACTGCACTGAATAATCATTTCTCGTTGAAGTTGTGGTTTACTACTTCTTTTAATGTCACTCTCTAAGCCAATCAATACTATTTCAAAGAAAAATAGTATTTTAGTACGTTTTTCAATTTACATTTTTAAAACATAAGGCTTCGCTTTTAATGAGCACATGTTGTGTAGTAACATGCAATTGCATTTATATAATAGAGGTACTATATTTGTTCTTTAGCTGATAAGATTTTATGACAGCTGTCACAGTTCTTCCAGAATGATGCCTTCGGTTCTTCACCCACATACCCCGCCATACTCTACAAACAGTGGTGGCCAACCCATGACCCGAGTTCAGGGTGTCTTTAAAAATAGTAATTATTTTATTTATGAAATATACTTATTAACTAAGATAATATGCAGAATTTCTTCAATTTACACATGTCAACATGTTGACAAAGCGTTGAGATGAATTATAAATGACCCTATTGTTTCAAAATTGTCTTAATATGTAGAATTTTTCCCGCATAAAATCAAATTTTAAGAAATCCTTACAAATCAATAGAAAATTAGGTAATAATAAAAATGTGAGACTATGTTCCCAAATTTCTAGGAAAATATTGCATTTTGATTTATTCCCCTAAAAAGAGAAATTAAATGGCACTCCTGAGTGGGTGAATGTGTCTTCGAAGCAATATAACTATATTATTTTGCCCCCGAGTCAGTAGGGTTGGGCACCATTGCTCTATCCAACACTACGTTGTGCTTGTATTTTCTAGAAGAGGGTGGAATGTTATTCCGGCATCCATGGCATTGCATGCGCACGACGGGGGTATCCATGTACATGTATCATTGCTTGCTGCTTGGTGTACTGTAGGGTGCGTGCGTGTATAAGGGTTGGAAAGGAAGTGCACTTGTAATCGAGGGGTGCGAGCGGGAGGGGGATTGCCTGCCCCGGGAATCGAACCCGCCCCCCCCCCCTTCCTGGCGCCGACCGCGCGATCATACATACGAAACCAGACAGTACCGAGAGACTCTGGGCGCTGGTCCGAAGCGTATGGCTCTACGTGGACGTGGGTTCGAATCCCGCATAAGGCGTGTTTTTTTTTGTAATTGTCCTACATCGTCATCTTATCACCACTCGTCGTCTCGAATAGCCTTAGTGCATTACTATGAGACGTTGAGCAACAAAATCATCATCTGCGCTTGTACCGAGAGTATCTCATAGATACCAAGTCAACCAGTACAGAGAATACTAGTACTCGTAGATACCAAGTCAACCAGTACCGAGAGTACTTGTACTACTCGTAGATACCGAGTGAACCAGTACCGCGAGTACTCTGTGCTTGTACCGAGAGTACTTGTTCTACTCCGCACTCGTAGATAATCGCGAACCCCAGTCACGTCCCAGTGTTGATCGATCTCTGACCGTCACGTCACGTCTTTATGCGGCGCACACTGATTTATCGTTGTTTGGAGAAACCGCCAGCGAATATATACAGATAGCCATCTCTAATGAAAACAAGCTAAAACATGCAATTTCCAATCTTTCCGAGACTCTTGGAAATAATTAATTCCCGCCCCCCAGACCGCTAAGCAAAGACCCCCCCCCCCCCCTCCCTTCCTTCCTCATCATCGCACATTTTTCACGCCTTCCGAGGAACACATGTTGCCATTCGGTTGCATTGTATTTAAAATAAAACAATGGGTACAATTTGTTGGGTGGAAGGATTGGTCATCACTTATCATCCGTCGATCTATACGCACAGCTTACCACGTGTGAAATAACGATACAATTACTTTGTATGGGAGTTGTCACCAAAATTGACTTTTCCCCACCCCTCTCTCTTTCTCCCTGGACAGTAAATGTTTGAAATTTCGTGATTGTTTCAATTTTCGTAATTCCCACCGCATCACATTTTTGTATTGCCGAATGAATGTATGCCTAAACCGGCTAATTACACTCGTTGTGCTCCTTGAAGGTGGGCGGGGCCTCGTCGGTTTGACGACCCCCACTAAAGAAGACCCATGTGTGAGAAACTGGGCCCGGCAGGAACCACGGTCCGCGACCCGGCGGGGTGAGAATCCGCTCCGGATCAAACCGAAAACAATTGTTATATATTCTAAGGAGATTTGCGTCTATGACTAATTGTGTTGTTTGTCTAACGAAGCGAGAACGACCATCCACCCACCTTATTAGGGCCTCTTTAGTGTATTACGCCTCCTCGTCTCGTAGTAAACTGGACGCCCACATTTGTGTTATGCATGCACGAGATCTAGCCGACCGAGACGAGAGTTTGAACGATTCTCGAGACGGATTTATGTGTTTATTTGTTTGTTTGTGTTGGTATCGTGTTCAAGTTCAACTGCTGGTGCAGGCGTGGGCGTATGAACTTGTGCCAAAGATGAATTACAAAAACTTGCTGCGTTGTGGGTGGAGCTGCACGTGGTTCATTCGTCGTTTCCCTGGTGAACCGTAGTTCCTGCCTCCGGGTATTACTTGTTTTGTTATTATTAGTAAACACCTTTGTGTATGACGTGTTTAAATATTTTACTTCTAACATGAAACCCACCATGATCACCTGCTAAAGGAAATCCTTTTTCTAGTTCGCATAAAAATAACTTTTCCGTCATGTCCTTCCGTCTGTCAGTCTACACTTGTACGATTTGTCACGTATCCGATAAAAACCAAACACGTCCTTCGATTGACACGCGGTTTTTTGGGTTGACGTTGCCCTTCAGCAAGGATGATACAGAATGTTTTTGGTGACCCTTGGTGTCAGAGGAGCTTAATTATGCTGTGTAGTGTGTACTCGGTACCGCAACCAAGACCGATTTAATGCCGAATAAGATTTTGTTTTTGTGTTGTTCGTCAGCAATCTGTTGATTATCTTCGCACCCTATATTTTCGGTAGGCCTACGCCCGTACCACCGTTTATTTTTTATTTGGACTTTTGAAATCTGCATTTCGGCGAAAAGCATCGAAATCCGCCTAAGGTGGCTCATTCGATTAGCACTACGTTTCCATTCCAAGGTATGTGGGTTCGAATCCAGCTGTATGTATGGAATTTTGTAACTGTCGTTCATTCTTATCTATCATCATTCACCACTCACTGTCTCAAGTAGCATCCAACAATAGTGTGGAATCAAAACCAAATTGACCTGGTCTCGGTTCAAATACTTCAACCCCACCACAAATAGACGGGTTGCGGCTAGGGGTTTAGCATTTAATCGCGTGTAAACAGAAACAATCAGTCTCGTTATAATAAATGCATAGAATATAGATGGACACTCGGATATTCGGCTCCCGGGGGGGGGGGGGGGGGGGGGGGGGGCTGCCTCCAGCAAGCGACACCCCTCGCCCTCGACGCGCCAGCTCTGCGTGGTTTCAAACAGTATCGCATATAAACTAACATCGCAATCTCTGGCAGCGCAGGTGACTGTGAAATGAAACAGCTGCTTGGAGAAACGCAAAATATTTTGTTTCAACTTAGTATGTTGGACAAAATAAGATAAATTTAAATAAACAAATGTTAGTGAGACATTTGGTTTTTATTGCTATCTGCACGCAGCGTGTCTACAAGACTGGAAAACTTGGAAAAGTCAGTTTTTTGGTATCTTACTAGAAATGTAAAAAAAAAAATATATATATATTAATTTCGATACCTTTTTTGTTGTTGAAAATAGAAATTCTCAGTAAAAAAATATTCTTAAAATTATTTTGCCTTGTCTGGTGTTTAAAATTCCCGCCTATACCTTATAGTGGGTTTTTCCTCCATTATAATGTGCGGGAAAGACAAATTTGCAGCCTGGAAAAATATAATTTTCCCTCTGAAAAAACTGGAAAAGTCAGGGAATTTTGTAGTGGAAAATTTGTAGACATCCTGGCACGTTTTTAAGGCCTCCTTGTTCATATTTGCGACATTATATTCAAAATACCGTTTTTGACGTGGAATTAATGTTTTTCTTCTGCGTTTGGTGGAGGCGCCGGGTCCTCCTCTCCGGTCACATAGAGGTGTACTAGCCCCGCCCCTCAAAAGCATTCTGTGTCATCTTTGTGGAAGGGCAATGTCAAGAAACAAAAACTCGTGCCAATCGGAGGTCGTGAACGGCGTTTATCGTGACAGCACAGACGAGACGAACAGACCGAAACGTGATTTTTACTCCCCGATATTTCGGCAATGTAAGGTATCTTTTGTTATGGATCATCGATCCTGTTTTTTAATGTTTAAGCTGAAAACGGCAAATATTGTTTCTCTAACGTTAATTTGTAATCCAACCCCAACGAGAAGAGCTTTTTCTCCGTCTCGGTTGAGTTTTTTGTATGATTGAAATATTCTAAGAACCCCTCTAAAAAAAGACGTGGGATGTTTCAATATCGTATTTACTGGTTTCTATTACACATTTCTAAAAACTAATACCGATAACTGAGCCGTATCTAGAAGGCGATATTGAAAACCCCCACGTTTTTCCTTTTGACTATATTTCGCGGAATTGGATTTATTAATCATACAAAATCTCATCCATATTCATTTCTTCTCGAGCACGATGGAGAAATAATGTAAAAAACAAACATGAAACCATTGAGTTTACTATATATTCTAAACTCAATGATGAAACTGTTAGATGATCGTCGTATAATAATCCTCGTACATTTACAATATATGCAGCCAGTGGCGTAACAGCGGGGGGCAAGGGGGATCGACCGCCCCAAAAAATTAGGTTCGAGGGCGGGGGGCATAATTTCGTGTCAAGATTCAATAAAAGTATAAAACTGACAACCTTAACAATTTTCTAAATTATCAACGAATAAAATCGAGTAAAATACGTACCACCATACCACCAATTATTGGAATGTTAAACATAATAATAGATGCAGACACCCCATTGTACCAGGATCCATGCTTTTCCAGAAGCGATTATCCCCCCACCCCACCCCCTTAAAAAAATTCAGGAGTTACTTACGCCACTGTATGCAGCTGTCTGTCTGCCCATTAGCACCCCCGGTTTTTATTCAGTGTGACGCGAGACGATCTGTTATGTCTCGACGAGTGAGCGAGCGAGCAAGTTCAAGTGTGTTAGTGTTGTGGGAATCAACGAGGTAGGCTAATTCTTATTTTAATCTTATCGCACCGTCCTGTATATTATAACACATCACGGCATGCACACACAGTATAGGCACAGTTCTACCAACTCACTCACATTAGCGTGTTGATATTTTAACGCCTAGTTATCAGATGGTCGCGGCCAGTGGAAAACTCGCCTCGTAAAAATATGTAACGACTCGTTGTTTTTGGTTTTACTACCTTGCTTTACAAAGCGGACAGCGTTGTATACGTGCTATTTATTGTGGTCGTATTTGACACCCGTGAAACGAACGGCTCCCGTTTCCACATGGAATTAGTGTAATCGGTCTCGCTTGGGGAACATTATTAAACGACCACCCCAAAGCATGCACACTATACACTGATCTATGAGCTAGTTTATGGTCGTGGTACTTAAAGTCTGGCCACCATTAGGTTCGCCGCAAAGAAACGTGGGTGACGTTGACCTGATATTAGGTTATACCGATGATATTGACTTTTCAATTTTAGGGAGCGAAGCTCCGCTATATGTCACATTTCTTTCTGTCCGTCCGTCAATACATTGTGTCATGTCTCACGATAAAAACGAATGTGATTGACAGGTGTTTTTTGTTAATAATAGTTGGATATGATTCAGAGTGTTTTTGTTAACCCTTTGGGTCGGGGGGGGGGGGGGGCTGCCACACCTTAAGAGGGCATTTCTATTAACCCGGCACCTTCACTTAGACGAATGATGTAGTTATTTTATTTGTGTGCTTTTTCGTCAACCTATTGATTGAGTTACCACGCTCCCTATTTTTTGAGTACCCTTGCTCCCGTTTTTTTTTCATTTATTTAACTTTGCGTTTTGTTCGTCGTATGGGAAAAATCCTAAGTGCATTATCAATTATGTAGGCGTGACATAAAATATCAACAATCGATTTTTAGCTCGTGTTGTGTGTATAGCAGTCTGGAACAGCAACTCCTCACAGGCGAGTGCTTGACTTCTTGACATATTGTGCCTAGTTGTATGTCTAGAATCACAGCTCCCACTTTCGGTGGAGTTTTTTTAGAACACAAAAAGTTGTTCTTGGCGCGTCATTCGAAGGCGGTGTTAAAAAGCGGGAACCGCGAAGTCGACGAAATAAATTAATTACGCGCCAGTTTTGAATTCTTGCTCGGGTTTATCTGCAGAAGCGATCTAGGTGAGGATTGTACAAATGAAGTCGGACATTAGAACTGAATAGGGCAAATTACCGTGGGAATAACATAACGACCTGTGAAGTTGGGTAGAGGAGCGACCTGTAGATCGCGTTGAAACAAAACATTCGCGCGAGTTTACTTCTGAGACGCTAGTGCAGATAAAGTGGTTGGTGGTGATGATGGCATGGAATGGAACCCCACCGCTGGTTGGCCACGACTGTCGTAGATGACGCCAGAATCGGCAAAGTTTATCAACTTTAATAGTCAACTTCAACTCGATCGTTTCCATTCATTTATCCGATCACCCGCAGTCGGTACAATCACTTTCGGTACAAGTTTGGTCACGACTATTGCGTCTTATCTCAGTCCCAGATTGCGTCCAGGGCCTTTAGGAGTTTGGCTTGTCGCTTTGATGTAACACGGTGCCCCGCCTGAACAATCAGTCTATAACTGATGGCGCAGAACTCTAAAAAAATTTATTATTTATTTATTTACTAAAATCTTCAAGGTCAAAAAAATAGTAATGCTTTCCCAAAAATGAGCAAAATTAGCTAGTTAATTCTTAACCGTTATCTTATGGTGAAACGCCACGGTGGCTGCGGCTACGCTTAAGCCCGTGTTAGAGACGACTGCGCCGTCCAGCTACACCAACAGATGACCAGAAATTAAGTCATTTGACGTGCCTTTTCACCCCGTTAATGAGCCTAAAGATCTTTTTATGGAGTATAGTGTATAAAAAAATAGTAACATTTTCTACTGACTTAAAAAGAGATTGAAATATTAGTTAATTATAACCTTATCTTATCGTGTTAAAAAAGGTGTCTTAGTGGCAATTCAATCTGTTGTAGGTGTACTTGCGCGCCCAACGGACGCAGACAGCCTGGCAAAGCTTGGTAACCTCGTCGACCTGACTGCTCAAGTAGCAAATAAAAAGATTTGTTTTTCAAACCGAGTGCGCTTTAGAGGTCCAGAGTGACAACAATTAATATCGGAGGTAAAGGCAAGAAAACTCTGCTGGAGACTTGAGAGGATCAAACACAAACTCTGATAAATTAACCGTCAAAAACACAATTTTTTTTACAAAATTATCCTGTGCAACACAAATATTGATGCAATATTTTTAATAGCTCATGCTGTAAGCGCGAGTCTCTGATTTAGGAGGTCTCGAGTTCGAATCCCGCCACCGGCCGCCATTCTCGACTGCTAGTTTATATTTGTTATTTTTAGGTTTTCTTTAGTCAGGAACGCAGGAGTAGTTAGTTCTCTTACCCTAATGTACCCTACACTGGCACCCGTACGATGTTTAAAAAAATCTTTCGTTGTAAATTGTTTCGTCCGCATTTTTTGTGTAGGTCTATAATTAATTGTTTTGTACAAATAAGTGAAGATTTTCTTTTGATTCCTATTATGAAGGGAAATTTGTCCCGCCTCTTTATGCGAGTCGTGTCTAGAGCTGGCGAAGAAATAAGCCCCATGTGGTGTGAGTGAGTGTGTATGCGTGGCATTGGTATTAACCATCCGGTCGAATCAGAAAGAGGGCGGGATTTTTACCAACGGCCTCTATACCTCTGCCTCAATCGAAGTATTGTCGCATTGTTTTCCGCTGTTCAAACAGTCAGGTTCGTTCATCTGTGCTCGTTTGTATAGTACAAGTGCATGCTGGGTTCGTTAAGACATCACCCTGAATCATCATCCCAGCAGCTGCGCAGATTGCCTTTCCACCCGCCTCCATCACCAGCGCCGTAGGAAAACGGCCTTGCCGTGTTGTTTGGTGCAAGGGAGGACCGCGTGCTTTGGCAACCACAAATTTTAAACATCGACCAAAAGCGAAACTTTTTTTAAGAAAGTTCGGGAAATGTGTCTTGAATAAAAAATCCTAGTTGTCTATCGAGGGTGAAACAAAATTCATGTGCTAAAAGTGGAAACCTGGCAAGTCTGATTCAAATTTAAAGGGATTCTTTTTTTTTTAAGAAAATGTAAAAAAAAAAATTTATAATTTCAATAGCTACCTTTTTTATTGCTGAAAATGATTCTCAGTTAAGAACATTGTCTGGTGTTTAAATTCCCGCCTATACCTGAAATGGCGGGAAGCCTAATCTTGCAGCCTGGAAAATATAATTTTCATTGAAATTGTAACCTTCTGAAACTGTTCTTTATTCACATAATTAAAGCAATTAAAATCATTTGCGTGAAAACCGCAGGCTGTGGAGTTTCACAACTCTCGGCTCTGCTTCTACTAACCCAGAGACATGTCGGTGTTGTCCCAAGGTGTTGTTGATACCCGTGTAATCTCATTCACCTACCCGTGTTGCCCCGTACACTTGACAGATGGTCGTGGGCGTTCTCCTGTCTGCGAAGCCCCACTCTGACTGTCTCTAGTGGGTGAATCTAGTCGTGCGATCCGGGTGTTGGGTCATCCAATACCCGGCTCACTTCGACTATCCGCTTACAGTGATATATCCAGTGACGAGATCGAAGCGTGGCCTTACAAGGGGCGAGACTTGTATCTCTCTCCCTCTCTCTCTCTCGGTCAAGTGAGATCAGACGGTTGAAACCAATACCAGCAGTCACGACCCCGAGGTTCGGGCGCAGACATTCACGTTTAGAAAACTACAATAACGGCAATTAATTTTCCGATAACTAATTTGCATACTAAAACTTACAGCCGTCCGGGGTGGCTTATACGATTGGGACGCAGATCCAAAGCGTACGAAACTTAGAGGACGCGGGTTCGAATTCCGTTTTAAGATCATGAGTTTTTGTCCTTCCACCCTCATGCTCAGCTGTCACCCCTCATCGTCTCGAATGGTAACATTGCAATAGATGTAACACAAATCTTTCAATAACTCTTCTTTTTCATTTACTAATTAGAACCGTAAAAAAACTTGATACTCACACAAAAATTGTACTTACATGTTTTGCACGAAATGCTATGAAGTTTCATACAAAAGTAACAATGCAATACGATAAAACCGGATTAAAAAAGCAATGATTTTGAAAAAACTCAGTGAGTCATATGATGTAGATTGTTTATTGGATTTGAATGATTCAAATGTTGCGCAGTAAATGTAAAACGTAGTCTTGAAATTATAAAAATTGAAATTAAACCGCGCCATAAACCAGCTCTGATAACATGGAGTTGTACCGATTTAATCGAGGTCTTGGTCAATGTAATGAATGTATAAACCCGACATTATACATGTATTCAAAATTTGTAGATTGCGGCTAAGCTGTGTAGCGAGCCTATCTCGGGGTGGAAGTGAAAAACCCCGGAAATATTTCCATAATTTCATCTAAAAGTGTGCCCGGCCAACAGCCGTCCCTCGCTAAACGGCTTATTGGTCGCGGTTCGAGCTAATTGCAAAAGAATTGGCCCGTACGAAGGGTCGGAGCCCGGCTGCTGCTGTTATTATTCCTATTTATTGCTATCGAATATGCATAAACACGGCCAATGTCATTGCCGTTATCACGGCGGTCGGGTGCGGGCGCGGGCGTGTTATCGCACGTGCGTGACATGGTCGGTGTCGCACGCGCACGCACGCACTCGACCCCCGCACACGCTATTTGTATGCAGATTAACGTTAGATATCCGGGGGGGGGGGGGGGGGGGGGGGGAGTCGCCACCCTCGCCTCGCACTCTTGCTAATCGTGGTTACTTGACGACGCCATTGTTGTCACTTTGTCAGGTATACACGGACGAATACGTGGGTTTTCACGCGGGAAACCTGACCAGGGACGATATCGTTAAAGTAAATTTCACTTGTGAAAAGGGGAGTGAATGTCCAAGGTGTCCCGAGTTATTGGGGAAATTTTCTGTCAGGATGGTTGG